>JAQIXG010003839.1:0-13967 GCA_034700105.1 Oconnorella tubifera | reverse complement strand
TATACTGATAAATTTATTCGGCAAAATTCTGAGAGCATATTTTTATAAACTACAAAATGAATCACACCAGGTGTGAGGAGCTATTAAAGTTTAAAAGTTACAAAAACTTGTAACTCATATTCGTTGTGTAATATTCGTTTAACAGTTTTATAAAAAAATAATCCGGCCGCTAAACCGTTACTAGTTCAAGTAATTAAAAGATTTCAGTACTTGTGAATAATTAATCTAAAACCAGTATAAATCTTTTGCTGAGTTCTCTAGACTTGTGGGTTGAGAAACGTCCAATCCACCTGTAAGTCAATAATAAAATGAGATGTAATTTGGATTTAGTGTAATTTAGAAATGTTTATATCATGCAATATACACTTTACGAAATTTACGAAATATATTTGCAAATTCAATAGAACACAACATGTAAGCCACTGGACACTGAGCCCGCGTTTTCTGTTGTTGGTTGACATTTCTGTTAAATGCACTATAAAAAATGTAATATTCGTAGATTTTACGAATATTACAATCAACAATAACTACTACAAATGTTCCATGTTAATGATACGTTTGTATCTAGATCATATATGATATGAATTTTTATTACTTTTATCCATACTCCATTTCATTCATCCTAGGTCTATAATATGAAATTTTCTTGTAATGCCATCATTTGAAACGAGACGTCAAACATGAAGTTCTTTATCGATACAGCTCTATCAATTTGAAGGAATAAAACTTCATCTCTTTTCCAATAATCTTCGCGAGCAACACGTGCGGGCCACCGTGGAACCCCGCCCTCCGTATCTAGGAGCGCGACGTCTTGAGGTGACAAGGTGAACGAGACCCCTCCCTCGACCGTAAACGATGAGGACAATCTAGGCATTCCTCGCTCGAGGAGACATGATCGACGACACTCGGGGACAAAGACATCGACTGGCAGCTACAAGCGCCGCTTTGTCTCTCAATTTGTCAGCGAGAGGCTGGTGATTAGGGGAGGGGGAGGGGGGTTAGCGTCCAACGTGAAACAAGTTTAGGGTATCATATTGAATAGAGGATTGATGAGGCGATTTAGGAACAGATCGATTTACAGATCTAGTGCATTGGTCGCTTGTTTGATTGGTGATTGTTTAGTGAGTAGGTTTTGAGAAAGGACAGAAAAGATCATCGTATATTTATAGTACGTAGGGGTTAAGACTGAATCAATGATGAGAATGAATTTGATTTATTTTTTTACAATAAATAAATGTTTTAAAAATAAGATGTTGTTTACACTCACTAATTAATTTAAAACAATTATCTTCATTTACAAGTTACTAAGCGAATAGTATTAGTTGATCAGCATCTGATCACGATCATATTGGACAATTGTATGAATTAAAAATATGGAATATGGAAAATTTATAGAAAATCTACGAATTCTACATAGAAAATCTTTTATATGAATGAACAACGTTGAACGTCCTGAGAAGAAAATATTTAAACCTCTATAAAATCGCGATCCTATATTTATTTGTTTTGAACATATAAGATTACAAAGTAGGTATACGCATTGTAATGCATATTGACGAGCCTGATACAGAAAAATATAAACTAGGGCCTACTCTATCATCGCAGTTAATAGGCTATAAAACAACAGTTTATCATTTCTGTGTTCTAGGACAGAATGTCTTAAAGGACTGTGATCGACGTCAAGCGAGCGATAGGTCGCTAGTCGCGCGATCTCGCGGCGTCGCAGTCATGGATGCGAACAATGGCGAGTGAATGTCAGTAAATGAAGCGTTGCTTTATCGCTCATGTGCATCTCAAACGCCCAGTCAATAACAATCTCAAAGGTTTATTGTCAGCTAAGTAGCCACTGATTGCAAGAATTAAACACAAGTGTACAAATAGGTACATTATAAATAGATCTGTAGCGATCAATTAAAGAAAGTCTAAAAATATAAAGATAAATCTCGATTTTTCGGCTAAAGTTTTGATTTTAGTTATTATTTAGGATATAGTTGTTTTGCGTGATGATGATTTATTATTATTGCTATCAATTATAATTAAGTTTGTTATCAGACCAAAATTATAACAGTGAAAGTAATTTCTGGGTTGGATTCTGGCATAAATATAATTAAGGAAAATATTTTTAACGCTGACGACTTTTTTCATTAGTTATATACATATATTGTAATCTGTTACCTTCACACTGACTCTATAATAATAATTCTTACCCATGCATCAGTTATCTTTAATAATGATTATCATAACCTAGGTCTAACTGTAACTTTAATTTAGGCTTACACAGTTTATGCATATTGATAGTAAAACACATAATTGACAAGGAGATATTTTTAATCTTTCCATAACCACAATTGTTTGTTAACCGTCATTTTTGTTAAAGAGGGACATTTCAAATTATTTAACTAGATCATACAATAAAACCTAGTAAGTATTTAAAAATTGCAAAATAAAGCAATCAATTCTTAACAATAACCTAACTATTAGAAAAAAACAGAATCTAATTCTACCTGAGAGTGGAAGACATCCGATGGAATACGACGCGGAGGGGGACGACCCAACCTCACCAGGACTGTAATACCTCGCCGCAGACCACACGTCGGACGCTGCCTTAGAACAAAGACTCTCCCCGGAGTGAAATCTAGCTGCCGCAGCTGCGGGGACAGACGGGGAACTAAAGAGGGACTTGTACGACTCCACTGGGGACGAAAACCGATGACTCCGAGACGGTGAATGAGACGAAGGGAAGGAAAAGTCGTGTAAGTTTGGGGGAACTCGATGGTAGCGACTGTATCTTGACGAGGCAGAGAAGGGAGAGTATCTCCAAGGGTCTTGATGATGATGTAGGTGGGCGAAGCCACTGGGTGTGTTATACAAGGCGGGGTTAAAGTGACTGTGGGGGTCGCCGGGTGAGGACACTGAGCAACCAGTCAGAGGTGAATTAAAGTCAGTTTGAGATGGTAGAGGTGCGACGACAAGGGATGGCCAACCGGAAGGAGTTGATCGATAAGAGGAACAATTCCAGAAAGAGGCAGGAAATTTTCGTTGTGTCAGAGGAAATGTTTCTTTATTAACAAAAGATGAAATTAGATTTAACTTAATCAAATAAGATATTTAAAATTAAATAAGCAGTAGATCACTACAATTACTTTTTAACTATTAGCAAACTTTTATTAAATTATGGTTTTTTAACATTTAAAAATATCTTAAAGTCCGGGACATTATTTCAGCTTTTCATTTCTTAAACTTTAATAATTCTATTACAATACTTTTATTACCGGGTTTATTCATTCAAACTCTTTCTAAATTGCACATTATATAATACGAACATCATTTCGTCTCGGGTGCTCGCAACAATTAATAATTACAATCACTAGTTTTAATTGTGATCTCATTTGCAAGTATATATAATAATAGTGAGTATCACTTCAGCACGGTAAATAAACGATGAAGATACGCCTCAACTTGCTGCTTACATCTATTAGGTATGCATGTTATTTTATTTCCAGGTGTGTTGAAATTTTGCGATTACAAGAATGTATGCAATCTCAACTGACGCATTATAAGAACGCGGCAAACATCTTGTGTTAAATAAGCCAAAGTTATTATGACTAAAACACCAACGTTCAACTACATCAGCAATTTGTATGCAATGAACGCTGATCATGCAAATGCTGATGTAGTATAGTAACCAGCGGCACGTATTTCTCTCATCAATGCAATATGTGAAATTTTTCACATTATTTAAATTACCAAATATTTAATTATAGTATGTATAGCATTAACAATATAAAATAACGCTTACAATAAACAAGTTTACCCAGTTACCAACGCTCGTTTAATAGTAGGTTAATTAGTTATGTTACGCAATCAGTCGAGAGACAGCTGGGCTTACTTATAACAAAATAAGATACAAACAATCTTCAAGCAAGATCGAAACAAATCAAAATTGTGAAAAATTCGTATATAAATATATACTCTGAAATAACAAACTTGCTTAATGCTTAATTATATAAAATTTACAATTAGAGAAATCATACAACTATTAAATAGATTTCGGCGCTATAGATCAATTATCTGGAAGAATTAATTTTTATTTTAAATTTTAAGTATATATATACATATAATCTTATTATCTCGGATGTGATCAAAATCACAACAGGCTTGGTCCACGTGGCACAGTATTGCCTCAAGTCATGATAAAGTCTACAAATAAGTAATTCTTTAATCTAGCAGATCTGTCGGTTTATTAGCGGGTAGCCATGGACCAATTTCTAACCTCAGCCATAACCGCTGTCTTTTTACCCAGTCGTTTTATATTAGCGGCTTGAATTATAACTTTACAAGCTGAGCTGATAATCAAGTTCCGATTGATCTTTAACTTAGTGTCATTAGGTTATGATAAAGGTGGTCTTGGTCGAATATCCTGTGACTGACCTTTCGATATTATAGGAGTAAAAAGAAATTATCTCATGAAGCCACATTTTTTAAAAATGATACAAAATTTCTTTAGTTTTAAGCCATCAAATTTAGAATATTTAAAAGTTTACATCGTAGTGGGAAAAGCTCACAGGAGTCATTAATCTGTTACTGCCTGCTTTTTTAAAATAATTCTCCACGATGTAATTTTTTTTAAATTTAAGTGAACATTAACGGAACCATATATTAAAACTCTTAAAAAGTATTGAATTCCTTAAATAATATGATTAATTCATTAAATCGATATTTTGAGACTATTTCCACTTTTTGTATTGTCGTTGTTCTGTGATGATAGTCATAAAATTAATAAGAACTTCTCTGATCTCTACTGTAACATTATTATGTATAGAGTGCAGTAGTCAAGATTAAACGGTCAATTTTCTGCTTTTCTTCTTTGCTACATAATATTTCAAACTGAACGCTCAATGACCAGTCTGCAACTGTTAAGCTTGCCTGTAAACTGTTCATCTTTGTAGCTTTTATATGTTCCATTACTGTAGCAAAGGTATATAACAGTTTCAAGAAACCACTGATGCCGTCACAGCCGCATCATCATCTTCAGCTCTGCCTCGAACAACAGCAGCTGTCATACTTCATCATAATTTTCCAGCAAAGCGCCAGCGTTTACAATCGAAACAACGCTACAGCTGTTGCCAAATGTCTCTCCTTTAAACATCACTTATTATAAGTTTAGTCTAGAAATAACTCTGTCGCTCATACGTTTCAAAACTGCAGAATCGGTTATCGCCAGGAAAAATATTGATCTACAATATTTAAGTTGAAAGTAATGAGATCTGCCATGACTGAGATATCAGGATAATTGTTTGCGCTTCATTTTGATTATATGCTTTCATAAATGGAGCGTTTGTTAAGTCGTATACTATTGTCAGTATACAATACTGAAACACAGGCATACAAATAAATTTTGATTTGAGATTTGAAATTTTGTAATATTTTAATGTGATTGAAACAATACATTCACATTTCAAAATCTATACATGTAGGTACAAAATTTAATATGAGCAATAGGCCTACAACTTCGATGTTATAAGAGCATTTATATTTATTAAGATTTTTTCTTTATTGTCGATTAATCGTGCTTTTATGCTCTATTTTCTTAGGCAAATTAAAAATATTAAGCAATGTGAATCCAGAATCCAGAAAGTACAGATGGTTATTTAATTAGAAAAGGTAAGTTAAATGAATTTAAATTTGCATTTTGTGGAACTCTAGTGTTTCGTAATATGAAGAATTTGTTAATACATACATTTCTAATATGTTTTTAAATTCCTTTTGTTATCAAATATATTTGTCAGGTATTTATTTTATAATCATTATTCATTACAAATTAATGGATAGTTCGTATAAAAGCAAAGGAAAAAATAAGTCAATACATATACAAAATGTTATGCAGCAAGACCAGGATGCAAAAGTTAACGAAAACAAAGTATTCGAAAGCATTGTTCCATAACACAAGCAAATAAATTTTATGCAGTAATTACAAAATAAAACGTAAGATAAATAAATAAAAATAAATTCAGTGAGAATTGCTTGATATCGGCAAAATATATTTAAAATATCAAATATATTTACCTAGACAACAACTGCTGACACGTTTCGAATCCTTTTTGTGTTCTGACGATAAATCTCTTTCACTGCTCTCATCATTACTTGTAGATGATGACCCAAAACTTCTCGCTGTTGACGAAATCGTCTTAAGTAAAGCTCTGTTGAAATGTTCATCTATATTAGATTCGATATCACCGGAAAAATAAGTCAAAAGAACACAGTTTTCTCTCACTAGTTGAGTGGCTGTGGGAATATCAACGGAATCATCAGAGTGATTATTATCCTGTTCTGATTTCATGACAAGGGGAGGAAGGGCTCGGTGTTGAGAGACTGAGGGCGGATGATCGTCATGCGTGTTCCGAGGTGCGGTGTGGGTCTTAGCGGCCACCTCGCACGCGCTGGAGCTGTAGCGATCAGGGCGGTAGTAGGGGGACGACTCGGCCAGGAACGACTCCATGCGACTCATCTTCCATTTCTAGTAAAACAACAATAGGTCCAACATAAGAGTGAATGCAAATAGCATGATATTAGATTTGAGTAATCAAGAGTTTATGATAAAAGAATAATGATTGCCATTTTGAAAGCGATAATGTAATAGTAATCGAGAAACATAACGCTACAATAATCCGTAATAATACTGAAATTCATTGGCACATTAATACATAGGCTCACTTAAAGCAACCTTAGGGTTTAAAATCAAGGACCTCCAAAAATAAAGAAAAACGAAATTTTATGGTTTTGGAAAAACCAAAAAAGTTAGTGAAGAAATAAAAAATAATAATATTTTGTCTTAAAAATGTAGGCCTACCGGTATTGCGACATTTCTATTACGTAGTGTATATATGGGGGTCTACCCAAGGTTGTTACAAAATAATTTTATACATTTAATAAACATTGGAAATTATCTATATATATTTATATTTATAATACATAAATTTGATTTATATTTTTCTGAGAACACTAAAAAGTCAAACTTTGGGTGCATGAGTTTCAAGCAATATTGTAGACAAGACTTAGTAGATTGGAAGATTAGACTTTAAATGAGCATCGGATTCAAGCAAATGAACGATAACAGTAAAAATAACATAAGCTTACAAGTATAAATAATAACAGATAACAATAACATACTTAAATTATTTTAAAATTTAAAATTCGCTTTAATTTGTCAGCTTTAATTTACATAACTTACTGATGTAAAAATTTGAAAGTGCTTTCAAACACTTTCGTTTACAATTTAAATGATTTTCAATTAAACTACATATTCTATACATAAACTGCAAATGATATAGTGCAGTTTCAATAACTATCATTTGGATTTATTTGCTTTATTTGATTCATTTTCATCATTTTGATCCATTCGATTCTTTTCTATTTATCAAACTATATTCAACTTTTTTCTAACATCGAAAGCTTGATTCGCTTATTTAAACTTTAGATATTTAAAGTCCTAAAAGTACAATATTAAAATAATACATCGATATTATAAATATTCTATTACTTTTATATATTATTTTTTATGCCTAAACTATCAGCTCGTTTACTTAGCATAAATAATTAGCATTTATTCCTTTCATGTTTCTAGAAATCATCATGACACCTTGAAAACTCGACAGCTTCTGTTTTCTCGTCAGAGATCTCTTTTAGTGGTAGAGTTTTGTGTGCATTCTTCGAAGCGTTTCAACGTTTGGGGTCGCGACTGAATATTACCGATAGAAGCCGCTGGATTCCTGACTTCATCCCGCCTCCCACGGCGCGGAGGTTCAAATCCAGCGGCGGCTTTCGAACTACACGACAACGACGGGGAAAGTTTCCTCCCTCGGTCGCGTCCCGTCGTCTGAAATATTACGATCCGTAGCGGAACACCCGACGTTCAATTGCATTTCACGCCGGTAGATACATTCCAGCTAATTCCACAGCTAAAATACCTACTATACTCCATAATTTTAGATATTAACATGTTCGAAAAATTCGCTGACGATTTGTAGTCTACAAATTATTAGCATGTTATCAGTTGTAGTCAAGAGATAATCCAGGTTCTGTTTAAGAGGATATAGGTTTCCTGAATGTCATAAAACACCGATTATATTTTTTAGTCATTTATAAATTTTAAAATTGGCGATTGTACTTTGACTATAATCTATCGACCTTTGTTTTAGCCAACTGATTTTTGGCGTATTTTTCTGTACTGTTTGATAATCAGTAACAAATCAGACGGGGAGGGGTGAAAGGTGAATAACCCTTCTTCAGTGAATTCAAGTGGTTGTAAATCCAAAAAAATTATGGTCATAAAGCAAGAGAGCAAAATTTAATTATACCTTGATGAAAGATTGCCAAAAAAGTTAAAAGATGATTTATCGATTTTATTCATGTGTAAATAGTTCTGAATTGACATCTTAGAGTGATCGTCATTCTAAAAATTAGATTTATAAACACATAAAGTTAAATTTCTAAGTTTAAATTATAGATTCTTAATTACAGAATCAAAGCTAAGAATAAAAAATAGTGTACATATTAATCCTACATATGAAGAAAATTTAATGGAAGCATGTTACGATTTGTGTTATTGCAATACGAATATACATTAGCATTATAATATCGTTATTTCTCTAAAATAAATGATTGCAAAAATCACTAAAAATTAAAATGAATAACACATACTGTAAATATCGACAATAATTGGCATAAAATACAAAATCAGTTAGCCTACCTCGTAACAAAGAGAATTTTTATAGATCTAGAGTTAGGAATTATGAGATTATCATGCATGTCATAATGTAGCTTTCTTATGTGGACACTTTTTTAATTTGAATAATAGGCCAATATAAATTATACAGATGAAAATATCGTATCTGCCTATCTATAATTATCTCTATAATATAACTATCTCTATAATTAATCAAAGTGGTATTGCAATTTGAAATTTATTATATTTAACTATTTGACAGCATAAGCTCGATTAAAATCATAATAATTGAAGCAACTTAAATAGCATAATGAGCCATAAATAAATCTATAACTAATACTGCATCGATCAGTAAATCAGAACCAAAGAGTGCCAGTTATTGCTATTGGACCTATTATAGCAAACAGTTGTATCTGAAATGTTTACAAACTTAACAAATTCTCTTAATACTTTTGTTCTTTAAACTTTTATTAACTTAAACAGCAAGTATGCAGTAATTTTTTAATAACCTACACAAAGGTATTCTAAATGTTCACAACTATGTATACCTTGACAGGTGGCGAATCTGAGACGTAAGAAGCTGATCTCTGATACGGCAGATACGTAGTATAGGACTGATACATTACATCAAAGCAACTCATCTCGACTTGTAACTTAATCCACAGATTCCGTGTACTATATCCGATGTAAAGTTATTCTTCGATGAACTGAAAGTTAAACAACGCTGTAACACCTCGTGCCTCGGGTCAGTATAATGGACGAATAATTCTCGGACGATTGTTGCAACATGTGGCTGCAGCAACAGCATCTCCTGTAACGATGTTGAAAAGCATTGATGAAATGAGAGATCTCAAGTTTCATTGGTTCACGGACCTAACCAATCATAGAGGTATCTTTCGTTCTCCGGTTTCATCGTCTGCGTTGCTGAAAACAACAGAATCTGAGGATCTGTTTGCAACTAGATTCGCTTGTACTTGAAATTTCCAAGGGGGTTGTTTGGATCAATCTCCCTTAAACTTTCAAGAATAATTAAAAATCTGAAAAACTGAAAAACTCTGGATATAAATCTCTCACACCCCGCCCCTAAAACAGGAAGAAAAAAGTTAATCGATGAAAAATAAAATGACAAATGAAAAAAATACAATAGATACATAATAAAGTCGCAAATTAAATATTTTGAAGATTTAGTTAGATGATTTAAATAATTTTAGCCCCCTCCCCCCCAGTCATTTTTTCTAATTTGGCCACTTGTCAGTTGCAAACTAGCAGTGAACTTATTTACGATTTAATTAACAGTTAATTATTGCGCGGCTTTAGAACACATTTTGAAACAATTTAAGATAAAGTAGGCTACTTCTATGACATTGAATTTAAAATATATTTAAATACCAAATGAAATAAAATATATTTATATACCAAATTTTAACAAGTTGCAGCTGAGCTGCAGCTCAAATGTAAATTATATCAATCTTTTCGAATGAAGGTTATATTCTTCAGTATAACTTACGAATGAACCGGTCAAATGATCACGCTTGCTGTTTAGTAGCTGCTGATGACTAAATGATTTTCAGCATTGTATTTACAATAAACTATCTATCCAGCTTCACAAAAATTGGGCACTAGACTACTAGAGTGTTTAAAAAATATGTGAACAAAACTCGATTAAATGAATATGTGTTGTCTACAAGAACTATAGATGGATAAACATCAGATCTACTAAAAATCTCAGATAAATGTGCCACGAACCAGTGTTAAAAATACTTCTTAAGCCTATTGTAATTAAGAACGAAATTATATAAATTTGAAAGAGATATTAGTTAGTTTAAATGCTGCAGTAGCTAAATTCTGCGGATTCCTCTAAAATGAACATTCTGTTTATAAACTCTGATCTGAAATTACGATGGAACTGCTTCATCATTCGCTTTGATAATTATACTAATCTTCGACAATTTCTTTGCGAACATTTTGTTCGTAGTTCAAATTTAACCATCTCTAAAATAGAAGATCATAAATGTTCACTTTCGTCCGCTGGCAACAGCCTTTATTATAAATTATAATCGCTAGAGTAACCACAAAGCGTGGCGAATGTGTTCCTGATGCGCCAGCAGTGCGCCCGCATTTTATCAGCTCGTCGGCTAATTACCGCTCGCTATCTCTTGATGTCATCTTCTCATCCGGGATACCTGCAAGTCTGTCAAATGGATAATAAGTCTAGATGACAGACTGATAAGACCCGCTACTTTCATACACTGGCACATATCAAAAACAGATTTCGGACGTCATTTGATGTCCCAAAAGACGAAATTAATAATCACCCAAGTGGACAAAATTGTATGCACTAGATTTATTAAATTATAGTCAAGATATGCATGGACAAGAATTATGCATAGGGATGATTCATCATTAATGATGCACTTTTTACACTATATACCGTTTAGACAAAATTATGATAATTTAATAGTGCCAACACATGTGCACTCTCTTATATTAATAGGATTGGATTGGCATATATGCAATATTATGGATATAGGGTTTACTTGTAAGTTGTGATATTTTACTCCACATCAAACGCAATGAACCAAAAAAGTTATTGCTTCACAGTGAATGTGGCTATTCCTGAAAGCAAGGATCACATCTCGCAGAGATCTCCAAAGCAAACATTTTGACAAGGTCGTGGATTAAATTCAATAAAAATCAAATTTTATTCAAAAAGTAAATGATTAAAAATGTAACCATGTGATTTGTAAATAAACGCGCTGCAATATCACCGTTTTTTGTTATTCTGAACATCTCAAATAATTAGCAAAAAATAAAAAATAAAATGTAGCCTTGCTACACCGTCACGAGCAATTTACAATTGCAAAATAGAATATATGGAGGGGGGGTTTGAGGGGCATTAACAATGATTTTTAAGGCTTATTTTTCTCAAATAAAAAGGACATTGATATATTTTTCCTGAAAATCATCCCATAAAATTTAGTTACAGATTAAAAACAGTTTGCTGTGTCTATAACATTCCGTTATAATTTTTTTCACCAAAACAAGACTATACATGAAAATAAATTTAGAAATTACATTCTTATTTATCTTCAAATATGGCCTATCTGAAATCATGCCACAACAGTATAAAGTTCTATAAACACAAAACAATGAATTATAAAACAGCACATTAAGATAAAATTACTCATTTATCCATCGATTTAAATCATGGCGCTGATTTACGAAATGTAAATCATGGCAACAATATCTGTCTATATTAGTAATAGGAGAATAAAACTGAGTCCTATAGTTTGTCCGGCTGTAGAATAAAGTGAAACCGAGATTTTTAAGATCAATAACTGTTCGCATAATGAAAGCCATTGACTCGAGTGTAGTCCATGTACATTTATGATCAGGAAACTTATGAATGTCCATCTCTGGTGTGTGTACTTCCATGGCAAGTTGGCGAACGTTCTTTATGAGTCCAGTTGAAATCATATCGTACAGAACTGGCCATTCTGAGAATTCTATGTCCATTTTGAAGTAGTCTATTGTTTTCTGAAATAATTTATACAAATTTGAAATTGCAATGATAATATTTGGAAAAATAAGTATATTGCAATGAGATTCTGCTAAATTAAAATAAATGATAATAATTAGAAATGATAACAATGAAAATAATAAAAAAGTTACATGTCGCAAGATTAAAATACATTTTTAGCAGAAATAAATATTAATTCAATTAAAAGAATTGAAGGGCAGATGCCTTCTTTGGGACGCCACATGCCTGGACACGTTAGCGCCTTCATACGTGAAGAGGTCGGCAGAAGAGTCGGGCGCAGCGGCAGCTTTAGCGGAATCGAAAAAGCTGTCAAAGTACGCTGCTTTTGCTACCTCGCACGAGTTCGTTCCCATAGCGATTGAGACTCTGGGTTCTTGGGCACGTTGGGTCTCACTTTTGTGAATGAGTTGAGCAGACGGATCTCTATCGTCTCAGGAGATCCAAGGTCCACCTCTGTCCTGAAGAATACCTCGCGTTGGCAATGCAGCGAGGGAATGCAGCTGCAGTGCTGGGAACTTTTGGGACAGTTTCCCACGACACTTTTAAACTTATTGGTTTTTTAATTATTTGAGCGTTTGTCAGTATTTTTATTTGCCATGTATGTTCAAGCTTTTAATTTTCTGTATATTGTATATAATTCATTGTATATTGAACTATTGTATAATATTCCTATTTGATTGTTAATGTCAGCTATTAAAAGAATAGATTAAGAAAATAAGAAATTAATTAAATATTAAGAAATAATATTAATAATAATATATTAATAATAATAATAATAATAATATAATATAGAAGAAATATTAAGAAATAAGAAAAACATGAATATTCTCAAAATATTACATAATTCAAAATTATAACAGTATAATTTGGTTTCTCATTAGTACTCAGCTATTTATAAAGCTTTTATTTCTAGTTTTAAAAATTAGAATGAAATTATATAACAAAATAGAAAAATGCACTAACATCAGAATGACCCAATTCTCTCATAATATTTTTAAGTCGTTTCAGTCGCCAGTTACCATTGGCTGATGAAGTCTCAATGCTACTTATGCCGTAATTGTGAAAGTAGCCATTTTCAGAAAACTGATGAGAATCAACGTTCATACTACAAGTAAAATAGAAAGATAATTCGAATATCTATTAATGCAACTTGGTTTCATCTTTATTGTAAAGCTGCTCATGTTAAAAATGCTATGATTATACAATATTTGTTTATTAAACTTTTATTATATCTATATATAGCACACACATTGTAACAATTTTAAAATACAAATACAAAATATTCGATTGTAATAAAAATATCAATTATATAATTATAATATCATCAGTAAAGCACTAATATCAGTAGTAAATTCACTGAAGAAATAGCAATATGTTAATTAATAATTCTAAATAATTATAGTAATTATTGAAATAAGTAACAATAAACATCCTAATTATAATAATGCAGAGCTTTTCATACATTTTCAGACACTTGATATCTAAAAATTGTGATAAGATAGTTTTTCATACCTCGGATCAAATGCATGCACCTCACATCTCAGTAACTCTTGTATTCCATTCTCAAATCGAAAGTCATTCGCAATTCTTAAAAAAAAAACAGAAAAATCAACTGAACTACATACACATACATACTATAAAATACATACTATAACAGTTGCAAATGATGTCACGTCTTTATACTTTATCATCATTCATAAT
>JAQIXG010003838.1:0-13968 GCA_034700105.1 Oconnorella tubifera | reverse complement strand
TCGTCCCTTAAACAGTTAAAAATGGTTTTGATTTTCGAAATCAGCAAATCCTGTCGGACGACAGGCATAAAAAAGAATAAAACACAAATGTTTAAATGTGAAAAGTCATTTTATTATCAACTATCAACTACAAAGTGAATATAATGACCTTTGTAATCTAAATACTGCGCTAACTACAGCCAAAATGGGGTAGATTTTTGAAATCAGCGTAAAAAACTGAGTAAGTATACCAAATTTCATTAAGATCGGTGCAGCGGTATCAAATTTATTTGGTTTTGAAAGTATGATTTCTTAGATTTTCAGTTGTCTGTTTATTCCACAGATGGCACATAATGTTTTTTACAAACATTCAATTTTATTTGTCTATATCCGTAACATTTGTTAATTTCAACGCATAATATAAATTTAATTATCAGAAAATAATATTCTCATCATTTCTTTAGTGCTATGATTTTTTTGACACGTCAAAACGCGTCAGTAATATATTAATTTTGAGACCTTTTTTATCGCGTTACGTTTCATGGGTATAGCTGAATGCTATAGAATTACAGACGGACGAATCTAGACAATTATTATCTAAGATAGCAACATTAAGTTTAATAACTTGTTATTATAATAATTATAATAATGAGCTATTTAATTCTATTATATGCCAGTTGTTTAACTAGAATAGAATTATTACGGTGAAGCGGTAGAGCACCTGACACCTGTCTGGGTTTAATTCCTGTCAAAGCTCATTATATCACTAACTAACTGAACTCTTTATTTCAACTGATAGCCATGTATAAAAACATGCAGTTATATATAAAACCAGACATTATATATAAACCTAAATTTCTTTTCAGACATTATTGCAAATAAAGTATTAAATGTTATATTTTTATTTAGAGGGGGGTAACCTGGTGTATTCAGCCCCCACCAGCGCTGGAAAGACGATGGTAGCTGAGCTGTTGATGTTGAAATGTGTGTTGGAGAGAAAAAAGAAAGTCATATTTATTTTACCTTTTGTATCAGTGGCTAGAGAGAAGGTTCTCTATCTTCAGGTTGATGGGAGTCATTATAATTCAGTTCAATTATTGTCAGTATTATATTAGTTAAATTATTTGCAGTAGGAGTATTTATTTGAATAATATTTTACACAGTTTAATGCAGAAGGAAAATATAATTTCGATAACTTAAGTTATTTTCATTTTGTATGTTGTTCATAAATACACGTTTACTTTGTTTGATTGAAATAAATATACAACTGCTGTGGGTGGTAATTTATTTCTTTATTTATTTTTAAAGAAATAAGAAGTTTTCAATAATATGAAATTAAAGACTATTATATTGTAGCTGTATTGTAGCTGTTGATTTTTCAATTAAAAAAATTAATAATTTATTGATTAATTGACTGACTGACTAATTGATTGACTGATTGCGTGACTGATTGACTTAATTTAATTGATTAATTGATTTATTGATTGATTAATTAAGGGTCTCTACCAAGACTCAGGTATTAAGGTGGAAGGCTACTATGGTAGTTGTAGTCCTAGCTGTGGTTTCAGTTCAGTTGATATAGCTATATGTACGATAGAGAGAGCTAATAATCTCATCAATAGACTACTAGAGGACGGATCCGTGAAACAAATCGGTATGTCATTATTTATCGTGATAATAATTACATTTTAACAATAATTTTCATATTTCTATATTTATTGCCATTATGCTTTTTTCTAAATTGCTAGATCATCAATACTTTTATTGACAATATACAAAATACAATGTATATAAGATATTGTGAGACATCAAAACAGCCTTGACAAAATGGCCCTGACTGTTAGTTCTTAGGGTTAGGGTTGGAGTTCGGATTCTTGTTAGGGTTAGGATTGAAGTTAGTATTGGTATTATATTTCACGTTAAGCGTAGGGTTGGTTTGAGTTATGGTTGCTAAATGAATTGATGGGGTGTACTATGTACTAAATAAATACATTAACCCAATGATTTGTATATGGGGTTGATTTGTCAGGGACCCACTCTTTATGTTTCTAGATTGTTTAATTACCATCACAATAATTTATCACGATAATAATTTAGCCTGATAATAATTATTCTATTCTTAGTTCTGTATTCATTGATGTCTTTGTTATTATGCTGTGGTAGCGTCTTACTAAAGGGTGCAGCAAGTAAGTTTAACGTCTGGATTATCGTATTATACTAACTATGTCTGAGACGTAGCTGTCAATTTAAGCGTATTACTAAAGGGTGCAACAAGTGAAATGGTTTATATTTTCTTACAGGTGCTTTAGTTGTGGATGAACTACACATGGTAGGTGACTCGCACAGAGGCTACTTACTAGAACTACTTCTTACTAAGTTGCTCTATGTCACTTCAGTGTCACGCTCTAGTCACAGCGATATCAGAGCGACATTGAAGTAAGCGAACGATATCTAGTTGTCTTTTTACTCAATCTTTATTTTTTTTTTTAGACAGAAAACAGAAGTTTTTTTTGTTTTTTGTTTTAAATAATAAATAAAAAGTTAAAATTCAAACAAGTAAATAATAAATTTAAATAATTAAAACTCATTGACACAAACACAAATAAAGTGTTGACTTCTATTTTACAATGCTAAATAGCTCTATTTGTGCTGATGTGACATTAAGAAAGACACACATATTGTATTGTTGTTCATCACAAATTGTTGCTATTTAACTCTATTTATGCTGATGTGACTTTAAGCAACTAGTTTTTCTATTTAAAGAGGAGCTTGTTCTGATGATGTCATGATGACATCACAGTCATGTGACACGCTACAGATAATAGGCCTCAGTGCCACCCTGCCCAACATAGATTTACTTGCCCGCTGGTTGAAAGCTGATTTATACGTCACTCAGTTCAGACCCGTGCCTCTCTGTGAAATGGTCAAAATAGGTCAGTCTTAGTTTTAAAATTAGTCAGAAAAAATTAACAGAAACTACCAAACTATAAACCCTCCATGCCCTCCCTCCCCGAAAAAAACTCAATCAAACCACGAACCCAGAAAACCACCTAAAAGCAACCAAATTATAGAAAATACCTCCCCAAATAAAATCGGTCAGTTTTATTTTATTAACTTAATCAATAAATATAATAATTATATTAATTATAATAATATTAACAATTAATAACTAAAAATATTAACAAACTGGTAACTAATATTGGTCATGACTAATAATAAGTTAAGCCTCGTTAGAGAAGTGGTTAGAGCGCTGGATGCAGATGCGACAGATCCAGGTTTGATACCCGGATAGATTCTCTCTAACTTGCTGCACCCTTTAATCCTTTAGTAAAACGCTTAAACTTACATCTACGTCTGACACATCGTTTGTAACATGTGGTAATCCAGACGTTAAACTTAATTTGTTGCACTCTTTAGTAAGACGCTTAAATTAATCGTAATCTTAACTTTTAACTAACTATCTAGGCTCTGATCTATACGACGCTAAACTGACTCGTATAAGAAGCATAGACGCATCACTTAGATGTCGTTCAGATGATGATGACATCATTCCATTATGTCTTGAGACTCTGTCAGAAGGTTGCTCTGTGCTTATCTTTTGTCCAACTAAAAACTGGTGCGAAAAACTTTCGGACACAATAGCGAGGGAATTCTATCGCTTGGGGAGGGGGGGTGGGGTATTTGTGGGGGGCAGGGCAGCCGGGGTTGCTAAACTCACAGGTAGGTAGGCGTAATTTTTATTAATTAAAGCAAAGTGGTAGAGAGCATGAGAAGGTGCCAAGGGATGGGGGTTTGAGTTTAGGAAGCTGTTTTGTTAACTTGTTGCACCCTTTAGTGGGATGATTAATTCGGCAGCTGTGAACGAGACATTGAT
Source organism: Oconnorella tubifera (assembly GCA_034700105.1). NCBI lineage: Eukaryota > Metazoa > Annelida > Clitellata > Enchytraeida > Enchytraeidae > Oconnorella > Oconnorella tubifera. The sequence continues at coordinate 10,115 of JAQIXG010003838.1, read as the reverse complement.
CTAAAAGGATTCTAATATTTGTCTAATATTTTCTGAAATTATCTGATGATTTCTTATTTTGGAAACGAGAGTGACCCATCAAAATGGCTTCGATATATGGTCCCTACTATTAATTCTTAAGGTTAAGGTTAGGATTCAGGTTATTTAGATTATGGTTAGGATTGAAGTTATGATTTTTGCTAGAGTTAGGGTTAAATTTAAGGTTAGTAAGGGTTAGGTTTATTAAGTGATTTGACAAGGGATGTTTTGTCGGGTTAATGTATTTTGGGGCCATTTGGTTGGGTTACTGTGTTTGAGGTTGTTTTGTCGGAGTACCAGAATGAGATTCTTTATTTTTGAATTATTGAATGCAAAATGAAATTTAAGAAATAATGGTAAAGTATTGTTATTTTAACAGCGGAGAAGAAAAGGTTTGTTTCGTTGAATGCTGTTGCGTTGAATGACGTCATTGAACAGTTGAAGCGGTCAACGGCGGGACTTGATTCAATGCTCAGTAAAATGATTCCACAGGGAGTAGCATTTCATCATGCAGGTCAGATTGGTCTTTAACGTTACATCAGCATAAAAATAAATTTAGGTCGCTTTTTTATTTGATATTACATAAACACAAAAGTATAGTTAGATTTAAATAACTTTTATTAGGCTTTTTATTTAACGTCACATTAGAACAAAACACAGTTTAAATTGAGATTTGTTTTTATTTTTTATGATAAGTACAAAAGATTATTTAACTGTTGTTTGATTTTCTTTAACGTCACATGATATGTATTAAATTGATTAAAAAACTTAAAATGAAATTAACAAGAAAATGATATTATCTAAATATTGAAATTTGTTGCTTGAGTATATTTGAAATAATTTTTGGTTGGATGCAGATTTTGGTATTTGAATCTAGATTATGCTTTTTAAAGCTAGATTTTTTGTGCTTAAATCTAGGTTTAACTTTTGATGAGAGAGATATTATAGAAGGAGCATTCAGACTCGGAGCTATTAGAGTTCTTGTTGCTACTTCTACTTTATCATCCGGAGTCAATTTACCAGCCAGGAGAGTCATTATTAGGACTCCAATGTTTCATGGAGCTGTCATTGACACATTGACCTACAAACAGATGATTGGTCGAGCGGGACGTAAAGGGGTCGATACTAAAGGTTGGAGACGTTTGATTGGTTGTTGGAATAATGTTCTTGCGGTCTTTAGTTTGTAAAAATATTATTTGATTAAATAGTTATTTAATTGTTTTATATTTATATTTTCTTTGGGAATAAAAATGTAAATAGTTTTGACAAATATAAGCTCTTTGGTGAAGTGGTAGAGCACCGGACTCGGACATGATAGGTCTGGATTCAATTCACGTAAAAGCACTAATTGGCTGCGCCTTGTAATAAGATGCTTAAATTTACAGCTATGTCTGAAACATCATTTGTATAATACGGTAATCTTGATGTTTAACTTAACGTGCTGCACTCTATAATAACACACTTAACATCTATGTCTGAGACATCATTCATATAATACAGTAATCCAGATGTTGAACTTAACTTGCTGCATCCTTTAGTAAGACGCTTAAATTGACATCTGAGACACCCTTTAGTAACTTAGATGTAATATAGGAGAGAGTGTGTTGGTGTGTAAGACAAGTGAGAGAAAGGCTGCCACTTCTTTACTGACATCTGTTCTCCCTCCTGTCAGTAGTTGTCTGGTTGTTGATGGATCAAGGGGGCTGAGTGGCAGCTTGAAGAGGGCATTACTCGAGGTAGTTGTGTTTATTTTTGTGAAGTAGCATTATTATGATGTAAACTTTATTGTTATGATTACAATATTATTTATGTACTGTTGTGGTAATGTTATTTTTGTTATCAGTTTAGATTACGTTAAGTTTAACATCTAGATTATCGTATTATAACTATGTCTCAGACGTAGCTGTCAATTGAAGAACCTTTTTAAAGGGTGCAAGAAGTTAGAGAAATCGTGAGCTTTTTGAGAATCAAACCTGGATTTGTCACGCCTAAGTCCAGCATACTAACCACTTTTCTTATATGCCTAGATTTCTGATCTAATGTTAAATATTATTAAGATAACTTAATAATAATTTTATGTATAAGTAGCATTGAAAAATTATTTAATAATTATCGTTAATTACTATCATTGCGTCAGATTGTAGTAAGTAAGATCGCTATCAACGCGGTAGAAGTAGAGTTATATGCGCGCTGCACTTTACTCGCTGCGTCATTGGAATGTCAACTAACGTCAAGTGAAGCGGCATTGGGGGAAGTACCAAAGATGGATGCAGTACGTCTTTGCATTACCTATCTACAGGAACAAGAGTTTATTTGTCTGCAGAATAAATCAGGAACAGGTTAAATCCACTTATTTTTCTGTAAGTAAATTATTTGAATTAATGAATGAAATCTGAATGGAATTTTTTTTGATTGTTGCTTGCAGTTGGTGACCGGACAACTTGAAGCCGGGCATTTTTTATTAGGGTTATGGTTAAAAACAATTATTAAGGTTAGGGGTTAATCTAACCGTAATAAAAATTGTTCGCTCCAAATTGTCCTAGAATCCTTGCATTCATTTTAATGAATTAGGATTATTTTAAGAGCTAAAGTTAAACTTCACTGACGGGCGTTTACTACTTTATTATTATTGTTGTTGATTTTTAGGAAGTTTAATGAATAGTTTTGGTTATTTTCTCTAGATGGTATTGCTAACGCTCAGTATTCAGCCACAAAGTTGGGAGCAGCGGTGGTTGCCTCTGGTCTCTCGCCAGATGAAGGTCTCGCTGTGTTTGCGGAGCTCCAGAAAGCACGACGTTGTTTTGTACTTGAAAATGAACTGCATATTATTTACTCGGTACATGTTTACTGCCTTTTTCTGTAGTAAAATTGTCAAATTTAATAGAATTAATAGTTGAATTGGGCACTTTCCACTACAGCTAAATACTTGTCATTTTATCTTAATAGTCTCTATTGAGTACTGTGTTTATAGTGCTAATACTACAATATATACAAAATTGTAGAGATTCTAGCATTCACGAGAAAGTGTGTGAGTATTGGATGATAATTATTCCATAATAACACATCTACAGACGCTATATCTACGTCACTAAGTCTACCGACATTGGTCTACAGTCATTTGTTCTACCATACATAACTGTAACTTTTTACAGTTATAGTAGACCTAATTGTAACCTTTAATAACAACTTTTTTATTTTCTCACCAGATTGAACCTATATACTGTAAACAAATAAAGTAACAAATAATGTAGTAGGCCTACATACTAGTAATGCAAACAGACATAAACAAACATATGTAAAAATAAATAAACATCCACGTGCAAATATATCACAAAAGCAAAACATAAACAAACATATAAACACAAGCAAACATAAGCAAGCACACACATAAAAGAAACGAACCTGAATTGCTTTCAGGTTACACCCATATATATATCAGAGCAGCTCTCTACTATAGACTGGTATCGTTACCTCTGCATTTGGGAGCGTTTACCCCATGATATGAAACGCGTCGCTGAACTGGTCGGTGTGCAGGAGATGTTCCTAACGCGCGCAGTCCACGGACGCATACCCTGCGCCACAGCGCAAGAATTGCGCACTTTAGCATTGCATAAAAGATTCTTTGCTGCGTTAATTCTGCAGGATTTAGTGAATGAGATGAGTTTGGCGCAGGTTGCGAGCAAGTACGGTTGTGGTAGAGGGATGATACAGTCCTTGCAACAGGCTGCCGGTACATTCGCTGGTATGTTCTGGCACTATGGTGGTCCAAGTATGGTGGGGCTTTTCTTTACCAACTAATGCATTATTTGAGCAAAAATCTTACACAAAAGTTTTAAAAAATTTAAAATCTTTAAGAAAATTATTTTCTTTTATCTTTTTTCAAAACTTTCACATATCCAGAGAGTAATCAAGAACTAATTTTTTACCTGCTGTAAACTATATTTTATTTTGACTCCCTTGTGGGAAATGTTTTTTGGGTGTGTATGAAGGGGTGAGGTGTGGTGGGCAGGTTCGTTTGGGGAAAACAATTTGTATAAAAATTGATTTACAACTTTGTTGTCTCGTCATTTCCAAAGAAATATTATTACTGTGTTTAGAGTCAAACGTTCACTCAGCAATTAATTTCATCACATTTAGTTAACATTGTGCTATTATTTCACCTTTTAGTGATGGTGCTACATTATGTTTCAAAGAAATAACATTAAAAAAATAGAAAAAAGCTTTTAAAACGTTTACTAATTTGCTAATGATTGCACTTCAATATTAAATTAAAACTAGTTATTAGCTGGTTTTAATGCTCCAATTTTACTTCGATATTAAATTAAAACTAGTCATACACTAGTTTAATGCACTGATTTGAATATTATGACTTATTTGCTCTAGGTATGGTAACAGTAATGTGTAGCAAACTCAGATGGTCGTATCTAGAACTTCTTCTATCTCAGTTTCAAATCCGACTATCTTTCGGTGTACAGCGAGAACTCGTTGATCTCGTCCGCGTGTCGTTGCTGAACGCCCAGCGCGCTAGGGCTTTGTACGATGGAGGATATCGGTCCATAGCGATGCTGGCAAGCACTAAACCCGCCGCAATTGAAATTGTGCTGAAGAATTCCACTCCTTTCGTGAGGTGCTTTTTTTGTAGAATTACATTGTTTACAAAAACTTGTGTTAAATGTAATTATTAGAGCGTCAACATGTAAGTAATGATTTTGAATATGCTAATTAAGCATCGTGCATAAAGGTGTAGCAAATGCTGAATTATATTTATGTTATGATGCAATATGTCACTAAATGTGACTTTAAAAAGGGACAAAATATGAATGCTTTCTTTTAATTGCATATAATAAAACATTAGGTTTTGATACCAAGTTTTTAATTGTCGGTCTGTTTATGGTATTATATGCTTATGATAACTGGCTAATAGATTGCTATTTATCTTATGGTAGCTTTTATTGCTAGCTTGTAATGTGCTACTTATAAATTGCTAACTTTTGATATATTTATAAATCAAAAGTTAGAATACAATCATAAGACATATTTCAAATTTTGATACTATGCTTTTGAAATCCTACGATTATGTTATAAAATGTTATCTTTCATAAGTTATAAGCACTGTCGATGAAACAGTTGCACATAATCTGAAATGCGCTGAATTATGAAAATGCACTCTTATGACTATGCATTCGATACATTCTTATTGTGCAGCAAGCATAAAGCTGAAGATGAGAATGACTGGCAGGTTCAGGAAAGAATTAAGTCTCGCTGTATTTGGATGACTGGCCAGAAGGGTTTGACAGAGGCAGAGGCAGCTGTGTTGATTGTTGAGGAGGCCCAGTGTCTTCTTAAAAATGACCTGCTTGACATGGGTGTTGTGTGGAAGCCACGTGGTAGTAGAGTTTGCTTGCTCTTTCTTATTTTTCTTAATTTCTGTCGAAATGGGGGTGGAGACAGAACTGTAAGTTTCTGAGTTCAAATCTTGTGTGATTGGTAAAATATATAGGTGAGCTGCTTTACTAAGAATTTGAATCTTTCTTTTTGAAACAAATATAAATTGTAGATTTAACTGCGAAGTTTAATTTAAAGAAGATTTGGTTACTACGAAGGCAGTATTGTAATTCCCAAAGGAAAATTATTTATTGCACTTCAGTAAGATACTGAGGTGTGAACATATCGTTAAATATTCTTTTGTTAGGTTGTGACTGTAAGTGATAAACTTGTAAAAAAGTATATTTTTGACTTGTGTTAGCATTGCTGTTTGATTTGACATAAGACTTTAGATGTTTTTTCTAATACAAAGCTGTGTAAAAATTGTTTATTATTATATTTTAATAATTTATCAATGTAACTTACAACTATGTCTTACAATACAGTTGAAAAGAGGAAATCCAGTCCGACTGCTTCAAATCAATCTAAAAGAAAATCTCAAAGTAGTTCTCACCAAATAAAACGTCATTCTATCACAGCGGTTAAACGTAGAAGTATCGATCGAAGTGGAAATACTAGTAAACTCGAAGATCAAAAAGATCTCAGTTCAAATTTCTACATTAGTGTCCTGGTACCACCAACCGCATTTCTGGACAGTCTTAAAAGAGAAGGCCATGGAAATGAGATCAGACCGAGTCAGGGAGTTTTTGTCCCATTTGAATCACCCGTTCCTTTTGAAGTTTGGAAATCTATAGGAACATCTTTTTTGCCATCAACTGGTTTACCAGTTTACAATGGAAGTGATAAATCAGTTGATTTGAATGTGTTAGACGGAAATTGTGGTAAGGTAATGGCTGAAATAGATGTAGGTATGTTATCACTTGAAAAGGATAGCCATGCTGAAGTAGTTGTAACTTCTGTAGTGTCAGATAAAAGAGAGCCAATCTGTTCATCAATGTGTCACATTTCAAAGAGCATAATAAAAGATTATGATATGCCACAGGACAATGCTGATAATGGCAATACTTGTGATAATTCAGAGGAACTTATCCCATCAACTCAAAAATTTAAACCTGACATTTGCTTTGTGCAGCATTGTGAAGTGTCAAGGAAAGATTTAGTTGTTGACAACAGTATTCTTGCTGACGATGAAATGACGACTAGTGATTCTATGGATATATTTAAAGAAATGACTTGTGGGGATATACCTTCAAATGCAAGTACAAAAACAGAAAATTTACAAAGTATCGAAAACTATACAAACTTGAAAAATTGTTCCCTAAATATCCATAAAACTGTTAAAGAAAATTGTGAAAATATCTATGAAGTTGCGATTCTAGAATGTGTAACTTTTAGTGAAGAGGAAGATCCAATGGAAAACAGTTTAGTTTTCAACACTCAGTTGATGAATCTAATTTCATTTCCAGTGTCGAGTGGCACTCGCGATTGTTGTGAGAATTTTGATGAAAGACGTGCAGACAAATGTGTGCAGTATCCTGTAATGAATCAAGTTTATGATGAATTGAAGAATACGGATCAAGATCAAACACATAGAGAACATATTAGTGACATTCGTCAATCTGCATTAAATGTTCCATCAGTTGAATTAAATTTCAGTAAGTGCAATGCAGGAGGATTTAATGAGACAGCAGTCAAGTCAGTTGACTGTCTATCAAGAAACAATAATGTACAGAGTGAAATTTTATCAGGTTCTGGATCTTGTTCTCCTTTATTATACTCCGATGATGTTGAAGTGACGAGAAACGCTTTTTTAAATCGCCTGGTTGATGATCAATCTCTTTGTCTCAGCGGTGATATTCTTGAAAACGGCATACAACTTGACAACATTGCAAGATCTTCCTGCGTTATATACAATAAATCCGAATCTTCAAGTTCATCAGAATCAAATGCCACAGATTTGTCTCAGAAGACTGTGATACGTGCCCCAGTTAACATTCAGAAAGTTTTAGATTGTGAAAATTTTAATAATTTTGCTGTTGGTAAGTGTGTAAAGGAAACTGCTGCTGAAAATATTGCTGTCGAGAGTGGCATTGAAGCTCCCTATGTCGGACGGTTAGAAAAGGATAATGAACTAATGAAGACATCATATTCTGTTCAACGAAATCAAGAACTGTATAACGATAGAAATATTTCTATGGTGTACAGTGACTTTGATGCGGGAGAATTAAACGAAGCAGACATCGCTATTAATACAAGCGATATGTTTGATTCGTTTTTAGAACGATTGAATCTGTCATCCGAAATTCCCGGCTGCGATATTCAAGGTAGAAATAATGTTGCGTTTGATGTTTCATTGGTGAAAGTTTGTGATGAAAATGTTTTAGAAGAAAAGGCATTAGGATTATTTAAGGAGAATGAATGTGTGAGTGAATTGTTGAGCGATTATGTAGTTAAGACAGCATTTGATCACTGTGATGATAGTGGTAAAAACAATGTTAATTTTAAGAAAATTGTATCAGATTCTGGAATTAATAATATTGTGGAAAAGAGCAAATATGAGACGGAACTGGTTCAAGATACTGAGCATTGCAAAGATGATCTAGTGGGAAATGATTCAATTACTATCTGTCTTATGCAGAGGTTTTTAAACGAGCAAGAATCATTTAGTGAGATGGCCAGACGTTCAAGTGACTTTCATCATTTGTCTAGAACAGAGTTTTTATTCGAGAATAATACAGCGGATGCTTTAGCAGTTAATGACAAGCAAGTTTTGACGAATGTGAACGGTATTCTTAATGCTGATTTGAATGTGTGTAGTTACAGAAACGGTAGTAAATTGTTGGAGGACTTGAATTTCTCTTCTGATACTGATAATATCTTTGCTGATTGCGATGTGCCTAATGGGGTTATTGATAAAGAAGCTGATATCATATCCCGCATTGATTATTTAAATTTCCATATTAATTACAAAGTTACTAGTGGTAATGTTACTGGCATTATAAATTGTGATAAAGACATTGATAATGCTAATTGTGATTTTATTAACGTCATCGGTTGTAATGACCGAATTGGCTCTAATGTTATGTATTGTCCAACTTCTGAAACGGTTAATAATTTAAACTGTGAGATCACCGATGATATTAATTGTGGAAACGCAATGAATTGTCAGACGGTTGATTACATTACGGACTACCGGCCTTGTTTCAGTCCGGAAACAGAAAGCGTTCTTAATGCTTTGTGTAATGACGATAGACAGCGCGTCAAGGCCCAAAAACATCGTATTAAACGAAAGAGGAAATTCAGCGATAGTACGAGCCATGTAGGAAAGAGACGCTGCAGTAAAAGGATGAGGGCTAAATTGTTGCCACGAGATGAATTGAATTATCGTGTTGTAGATGATTCGAATTCATCACATGATGGCTTCGCTTCGAGTAGCGATTCAAGTGGATTTATTCCACCTACTCCGCCTTCCGCAACTTTTTCCTCATTTTCAAATGAGCTAAAATCAGTTACTCCTAAGAGATTGTTTTGTCGATCATTATCGACTTTAAAAAGGGCAACTGATGGTGAAATAGTGGAGTCATATGATGAAGATTTGGTAAGCAACAAGAGAGTATATGAACAGAAAGATGGTTTTAAGATTGATGATGAAAAAATCAGGAAATGTACTGATTATGCAATGCTTGAAAGAAATTGTGATTCTATATTAATTGGGAGGGAATTTTCCAGTAATTATTTGGAATGTGCTGCTGGGGTTCAGTTAAAGGTACGAGAGGACAATTTGACATATTTGACATCCATCAATTCAGTTACAAACGCTAAATTAGAAAATCATAAAATTATTCCATATAATAATGGGAATCAGGCATTGACGCAGTCTGCATCAAAGAATAATTTTACTGAAGTTAACAAACAACTTTGTCATTCCTCTGTGCAAGAAATCAATAGATCAATACATCGTTGCTCAAAACTACGAAGTGATGCCGATGTCAGTGTAGAGACACCTGGTACAAGGGATAGCGTTGTGAGTGATGGTACATCGTTTAGAATTATTGATGTGGCAAGCGATGCAGTTTTATTTAACAGTTTTATTGATGAATGGCAAACAAAAAAGTCGTTTTCACTGAGTCTTGCATTCGAACATCTTTTGCGAGGATCAGCGATAAAGACATCTAGTATTGGAAGAAAATCCTCAAAAGGTTTGACAGTTAGTTCTGTTATTTTATTGCTTAATGGCATCAGTTGACAGTATTTTCAATACTATTTTAAATAGGAAATTTTAATCTAACAGAAGTTATTTATTGTATTCTAGTTGTTAGACAATGAACTAGATTCTATATGGAAATCTTGAACTTTCTGTAAAATGAGAAAATATATTGTAATATCTTTCAACAGTTTTGTCACATTCATCAAAGTATTACCACATGAGAATATAAATTTAAAGTATTGAATATACACCTATATCAACCTGATAGCTCACTGATAACGCAATGTATTTTAAAGATAAAATACAATTCTTTTATCATTCAAATCACTCAATAGACATAAACAATCGAAAGTTTTTATTCAGTTTTAAATAGATGATAACAGAAATGCTGTAAACGTGTTAAGCTGAGAATACACGGCACGACTTTTGTCCAGTTTCGTCCAGGCTTGCCTGGACGACTTGTGTTGGGTGAAAAGTCATGCCGTGTGTTCTTGAAAGCCTGGAC
>JAQIXG010003837.1:0-13968 GCA_034700105.1 Oconnorella tubifera | reverse complement strand
CTCTCTTTCTCTCTCTCTCTCTCTCTCTCTCTCTATCTCTCTCTCTCTCTTTCTCTCTCTACCAAACATTGTTTTACTGTAGACTTGTTAATCGATTTTAATCAGAAATTTTCTCATCTGAAAATAATTGTAAGTTTGTTTACTATTTTTTATATTGTTTATTGCTTTCTGTTTAAAATGCCCAGGTTTTATTCTTAAAACACAAGTTTTTTTTGTATATACTTGAGCAATTTTTTTTAGTCGGGTGGGGGGGAAAGATTTTGCTGTCTAGTTATTGCATCATCTTCAACGGGTGTTGTCGTTTAGGTTGGTTTTCTTGGTACACGGGGTAACAGTGTTGCCGGTTACCTGGCAGTTGATAATTTCAAGATAGAGGCTGGAAGCTGTGCTTCGAGTTTGTAGCAATTTTTTATTTATTCATTTTTATTTTCTCAACTGCACTGTAGGGTCTTTAGTACTCTGTATTATTCTAGAATTTCTATTGACAGCAAAGTGTTTGTTTATAACAACGTGATCCTTTTTGCACGGGCTTTAAGTTTAGCAGGAATGTAAGAAAATAAATCTGCATAAACTTTGATAGTTTATTTACAATTTCTGAATGTTGCTAAATGGTAGAATGTACATTAAATATCAAAAACTTGTCAGATTTTGTTGCATTTTAGTGAATTTTAAAGAATCACAAATAGGATTTAAATTTAAATTTTAAATGCAGAATTTGTTATGTTTAGTCATATTTGATAAAGTTAATATCAATACGCTCTAGTAAAATATTACATTTTTGTGTAGAATCACTGTGTATGTATAGAAGGCAATGTAAGTTGCATTTTGTTTTGGAATGAATATAATTGCATGCGCATGTGACCCTTAGTAGTTATTTGATTGGACAAACAATAATAATATTTGATCAATTGCATGCTTTGTTTGATTTGAAGTTTAGATTGATTTGTTTTGAGTGTTTTTATTTGATTCTCAGAAATTACTTCCACAACCACGCCTACAACCACGCCTACAACCACGCCCACAACCACGCCTACAACCACGCCTACAACCACACCTACTACCACGCCTACAACCACGCCTACAACCACGCCTACAACCACGCCTACTACCACACCTACTACCACACCTACAACCACGCCTACAACCACACCTACAACCACGCCTACTACCACTCCTACTACTACGCATACAAGCACATCTACTACCACACCTACTACCACACACACAAGCACATCTACGACCACACCTACAACCACGCCTACAACCACGCCTACAACTACACCTACAACCACGCCTACAACTACACCTACAACCACGCCTACAACTACACCTACAACCACGCCTACAACCACGCCTACAACGACTATGATGACGACAATAACAAGTACAATGGCAACAACAGCTTGTAATAATCGTTTCTATCTTTTATTACTTATAAATAAATTAATTAATTATAAATTATTTAATTAGTCAATTAGTAAATAATAACTTTGACTGCATGTTTGAAAATAGTGTACAATTGTTTGCATTGTTTCAAATTAAAACTTTCCTATTTATATTTTCATTCATAACTTGATGGATTTTGGGGACTAAGTTTAATACGTGTGGGGTCTAGGTAAAAGTTTTAGGACTTTTTGATCATTTTTCATTGACATAAAGTTCATAGATTCAATATTCTTTGGTGAAGGATTAGTTTTACTATATTTATAACACGTACATGTTAGAAATATTGAATTAAAATAGGAATTGAATGATTAATAAGATAAAAACTATTGTCATTTTAATAAGTTGTCATTTAGAAAAATACTGAGGTTTTTTGGCTGAATTTAATTAATAATTATGACTAACAATTTTTTGATTAATTTACAACTTTATTTAAGCTACCTACAAATGACTAGATTTGCTAAAAATAAAATATTTGATCTAACAAAATGTAATTTTATCAGATTAAATGTATAACTTTATATTCAGACTCAGTACAGCTTCCATTTGAATGTAATTTCGAATCCGATTTTTGCTCGATGGCACCGAGAAGTGACGTTCAATTTGTTTGGTCCAGGATCAGCGGTGGTGCGGCTTACCAGGGACAGTATTATATTAATGTAGACTTGCTTAAGCTAGACCCTGGTGATAAAGTCTAGTTAGTATTTCACTTTATTTTGTTATAACTAATGAATATTGATTTTTAATTAATTTATAACTGATTAATTAAATCCAGTTTTTTGCTTCACAAATATTATTAATTTTTAAATTCAGAAATTAAATGTAATGTATATTATGATTGACAGTCTAGACACGCCCTCATTGAGGTATGTAGGCGGGGTTTGTGTTGACTTCTACTACTACATGCGAGGTGATGGTGAGCTGACAGTGATTAGTGATCAGTCAGGGGTCAGTCAACCTTTGTTCCAAGTATCTGGAGGGCAAGGGCAACGCTGGGTGGAAGTGATGAGGGACTGGAACATCACTTATGGGGAGAAGGTATTTATTCTAACAATTCAATTTTGCTGATGTACCCTGCTACCAAGCCAGTATTGCTTCGATAATGTTCTTGTCTTATGTACCCTTCTACCGAGCCAGTATTGTTTTGCTATAGGATCTTTATGATGAGTGAACGTCTTGACTCTTAACACAGTAAATAACTATTGCTACTTTTGGTTATTGCTACAATTACTATTGCTGCTATTGTTACTAATAATTCGTATTACTATTATCGCTATTGCTATAGTTATTATTGTTATAGATAAGTTTCATCGGAGAACAAGTTACTAGTGTATCAGGCAACATAGCTATTGATGACATCAAGATAACGTCTGGATATTGTCCTTCTATAAGTCAGTCTAAGTATTTTAATCCGCTAATAACACTTTTTTATTCTTTGCTTTCACATCTTATATTTAGGGTTAGATCTAAGGTTAGGATTATTTTATTTAAAAACTTATATATTTGTATTCTTTTAATTATTTGTATGATTGTTTATTTATGAGTAATGTCGCATTAGCTCTATATATACTGTACTATATTTTACTTTAAAAAATGTCACTAAATAGATGCATTTGCGCTGATGTGACATTAGCTTCATTATAAACCCCGAGGCAATTTTGATATATTAATACATATAATGAATGATTAATAAATAATATATTAATATTTTTATTTCTTTCAGTCAGTTCAACTACAGAGACGATGCAGGGCTCCGGGGCGTCTGACCCCCTCTCAGATATTGCGCAATGTCAGTCAGGGCTTATATTTTTATAAATTTTTCGTTTATTTTTAATGTCATCATCAGCACAAATTCTGATGTGACATTTATTATCTATTTATTTAATGAGTTATGAACTGTGTGTGTGTATAAATCAAGTGATGAGTGAGCGCTTCACTCTTAACACAGTGGAGCAGTCAAGTATTCATTTGGAAGTGAGGGGGCGGGGGCAAATGCAAGTATAAAACTGTAAGTAATTTTTATTCTCTCTGGTTGCAGTATATTATCTCATATTTATTTCTTATCTTTCTCTCAATACGCTTGTAACATTATTGATATTTATTCTTTTTATCACATCATAACAAAATAAACTTTGATTGTGCAGACACACTGACGTCATGTGACGCAGAAACAAATGGAGCCCAAATAGTGGCCTGTAGGCTGAGACAGGACATCGCAACGGACAATTTTGATTGGACGAGATACACAGGTCGCACCCCCTCTGGGCGGACCAGCAACAGACAGATCCCAGGCAGCACAGAGGTCGTCCCAGTCACTGGGCCCCTCAATGCCTCCCAGGGGCTCTACTACCTCTACACAGAGGCCTCAGGGAGGAAGGAGGGAGACCTGGCTAGGTAGGGGGCGGCGGGGTAATTATTTGTCGGGGGGGGAAGGGGTAAATGAGTCAAAGTGTTTTTCTCAGCTATTCTGAGAGATATTATTTACTGTGTTCACTCGTCACTTGGTTTCACATGATAAGTTATTGCTAATTTTCCTTGATTTGCTGCACCCTATAGTAAGAAAGATATTTAATTTTGACAGCTGCATTCTACTCTGCTTGTAAATCATGATTTAGCTAAATGATGAGTTAAGATTAGCTGTGTACAGCTAAATAATCAACTAAATCATTAGTTAATCGTTAATTGATTAACTGTATACATTATACAACTAAATCATTAATTGTTAAGATTAACTGTATACTTAAGCAAAGATGACCTCTGTGTTACGGATGACTTGTTTGTGTTTCAGACTGATTCTAGAAGGCTCTGATGTGCTGAACGGTTCAGGTCCAGCTTGTGTCAGGTTTGTCTACTCCATGAACGGCTACCACACCGGGACACTGAGGGTCTTCACCAGGCAGGCCCCCGGGGGGCCCAGGGTCACTAGCTGGGAGCTCAAGGGGGACCAGCTGGTCGACTGGAAGGGGGCAGCCCTCGATGTCGACCTTGGGACTCTACTAGAGGTTAGGGTTAGGCTAGGGTTAGGGTTAGGGTCTAGAGTTGTTTAATGTAAAAATTAAGCTAAAATATTAACAGTATTAATAAAATAAATAATGTTATTAATTAAAATTATATTAAACATCATTGTCGTCATTTTCATCATCATTATCATCATGATTATTATTATCATGATGATGATGATGATATATATATTCTAGGTAGGGTTTGAGGCAGTGATGACTGGAGAGTTCAGCAGTGATATAGCGATAGACAATGTATTCATTACTACAGGACAGTGTCAGGGTAAGCACCCCCCCCTCACACCCTGGGCGTCTGACCCCCAACATAAACAACTTTCTTTCAGTAATTTTAGTCGTTTATATATCATAGTTCAATTTTGTGAAAAATTTAATCTTTCAGTTTATACTTTAAATGTAACCTTTAATTTCCGTTACTTGTTTATTTAGCAATGATTTAATAATGATTTAACAATGGTTTAACAATGATTTAACAATGATTTAACCATTATTTAACCATTCAAAGATAGATTTTGAATACTAACATTATTTTACTATTACTAAAGTTTGATACTCTAACAGGTTTATTTTTCTAACAGAGCGACTATGTTTTTATAAATAAGACTTTACTCAATCTTATAATGAAAGTCTAATTAAATTATCGAATTATTTAAAATTTGTGTGTTTTCTCTTTTTGCTACAACATCCAGACACCCCCAGACGTAAGTGTTATTCAATTTGGTCATTCACTTTGGTCATTCACTTTGGTCATTCAGTGTATTCACTATATTCACTGTATTCAATAACTTGACACTTTTGATTCTCTTCATAAAAGCTTCGATTTTTTCTTTTCTTTTATTTAAGTAAAAATTGTTTGAATCAATCAGTGAAGTGGTTAAAGCTTTGAATTCAGAACTTAAAGCTCCGGGTTCTTGTCTTATTTTTTTCTATATTTAGTGACTTGCAGCACCCTTTAAGAAAGATAATTTCTGTGACTACTTCCATGATAAATATAAATTGAATGATAATGATTTGTTTCTTAATTATCATCATTTTTACTCTCTTTTAAATCTTTATTTTCATTCGGTGCATGCTGACTTTTAGTTGCAAACTTTATTTATTAAGTTTATTAAATCTTTATAATTGATATTTAAATTTATTTTATTTATTAAAACTTTATGATGGTATTAGTAAATGGTTGTAATGAGCTTAAATCAACATTTTATTGCATATTTACAATTAATTATGTTGATTGTTATAAATAAACATTTAGCAATGTTTATTTAATATGCTATGCACACAGTATTTTCATTTTATGTTAACTCAAATATATTGTACTTATATTGTGATTATGATAGTTATATGTAACTATTATAAAATATACTTATCATATAAATTATTTATTTTCCTATTTCTTATCTAAAACTTATTCTATCGTCAAACTCGATTAGTTCTCACTAACAGAGAGCTTCTGATTGGCTGCGTGTTTCTTTGCATGCGTCTCATTGGTCGAAAAATATTTCTCTCTAGACCGCTCTAGACCTCTTATAGACATCATTTGTATAAAATGAAATTTAATAACTTTAATGATACCTTATTTATTTTGAAATTTAACTGCTAAATTATAAGAATATCAAAAACGCTTATCAACAAAAATATATTTTATTCTTTAATATCCAATTATCGTATTCGCCTTCTATAATGATATTTCACGCTTTATTAATTTAATAAACTTAAATGCTGACATTTAGCGAATAAACACATAAACGTTCATTTATTTTCTGCCGCCATCTGGCGAATAATTATAAAAGAATAATATTTGCATTACAGAGTATTTATGGACGTGTAGCTTTGAGCTAAGCGACGGCTCTGCTACGCTCTGCGGTCTGACACAAGATAGGCCTAGTGACGTAGACTGGGCTCTGTGGTCAGGCCACACCCCTTCAGATGACACTGGACCCCTCAAAGCTTATAATGGGAACTTCTACGTGTACATGGAGGCGAGTCCACCTCAAATTGAAGGGGACACAGCTAAGTCAGTTACTCTATATAAAAGCTATCGTTTGCTTATTTATAAAATAGATAAGTAGCCAGTATAAATTTAATGTTTTGATTTAAATAAATGTTTTTAAATGATTTTGCAACAGATTATTGATCCCCAAGTTGGGCCAGTCTGGGCCACACTGTCTCTCGTTCTGTTACTGCATGTATGGGTTCCATATGGGCAATCTAACTGTCTACACTAAGATGAATGAGACAGAGACACCAAGGTGGAGCATAGAAGGCAATCAAGGACAAGATTGGCATTCACTTAATCTTACTTTTAGTAATCTACTGGCTCAAGAACAGGTGAATGAATGAATGGATGAATGAATGGATGAATGAATGGATGAATGGACAAATGAATGGATAAATGAATAGATAAAAAACTGGATAAATGAATGTCTCATTGGTTAATAAAGATAGAATATACTTTGATTGTTTTATGTTAGAATTGAAAGCTTATTTGTGTTAAACAAACTTACCCCTCTGTGTGCAATTTATGCATAAAGCATATGCATTGAGCATTAAAATAAATCATTGTATTTATATATAAATCACATATATTACATTATTCTTATTTGCTTCTCTATCTATTTATAGATTGGTTTTCTCGGTGTGGTTGGTTCAGCGTTCTCTAGTGACATTGCTCTCGACAATATCAGACTTGCTGCTGGTTCCTGCCAGTAACTTCTTTCCATGGCATGGTAATCTCTCTTGCCTTGACATTCCTACCATATTCCAAGTACTGTATACACACCCATATAGCCCCAGGGGGGTGCTAGGTGTATAAAATCTTGTATAACAAGTTATACAAGTGAAATACCTTTTCTTTCTCTCTGTTTTTGTTAATGATGTGTAATGCTTCAACTGTTTGTGTTTTAGTAATATGAGATTGTTCTTTCTGAGGCAATGGATATTTGTTTTAATTCAACAAAAGCTTTTAGAATAATATTATACAATAGAACGATTATAGTTATGTAATAGTTGATATTATTTAATTTATGTAATAGTTGATATTATGTAATTGATGTAATAGTTGATATTATGTAATTTATATAATAGTTGATATTATGTAATTTATGTAACAGTTGATATTATGTAATTTATGTAACAGTTGATATTATGTAATTGATGTAATAGTTGATATTATGTAATTTATATAATAGTCGATATTATGTAATTTATGTAACAGTTGATATTATGTAATTTATGTAATAGTTGATATTATGTAATTTATGTAATAGTTGATATTATGTAATTTATGTAATAGTTGATACTATGTAAGTTTTTATGTTCTCTATTTATTATATTCAATTAAAGCGGGTAACTGTCAGTTAATGTTTCTCTCCTGCAATAAAATTGAGTTGAAGTTTTATACGAGCTTAGCCCCCCCTCTCCCCCCTCTGTCATTCTTAAAGTAAAATTATTGACTGCTCTGCTGTGTTTAGAGTCAAGCTTTCACTCATCACTTGATTTATAAACACACAGGTCATAACATAAGTAAACTTTTTGTGCTGATGTGACATTAAGTTGAAGCAATAAATGAATGTATAGGAAACTAATACTTTAAGAATGTGCTAAGCTAAAGATTTATTATAGCAGCTGTTTTTAATAAAACAATATTTTATTCTATATAATTCCTAGGAATTTATTTACTGCTAGTTACTTTGTTTGTTTTATAAATTGTACTCAATTTTGTTGACTTTCATGTTAGCAGACTTAGGGTAAATAAAAGGCATAATATATATTTTATTAACTCATATTTATTCAATTAAATATCGCAATAATTTCATTTTGCTAATATTCTGGCCTAATAGATTCTGTTAATGAGGGGTAATGATGTCATCATAATCATTATCATCATCATCATCATCATCATCATCATCATCATCATCATCACATTATTGTTATCAAATAATGTAATATGATGTATCATTATTAATTATAATGAAGCTCTTTTATAATAAGATATACTAGATTCTATACAATAGAAACATTTGGAAGGCTATATTTCTATATGTTTCTATTTCTAGAAACCACTGTTTATATTTGTATCTTTATTTTTATTGAATAGAAACTTTAGTTCAATTTACTCTGTGTTGGATCTATGCATCATCTCTGTACATTTTATGTCTAAACTTTGAGTCTTACTCACCACTTGTTTAGTTAAAGTAAAGAGGTGCTTTTGTGTACTTTAATGTTAGGCCTATTTGATTGTTTGTTATAAGTTTATTTCATTAAGTATATATTTGTTAACTAGACGTTATCTCAATTTTTTATATTAACTTATTTCATCCGTGTGACTAACTCTGTAACTAACTGTAATTAATCGTTGATTTTCTTTTGTTTTTTATCGGCAACACGTATTGTGAGAGCGCTGCCACTTTGTTTAATTTAAAAAGTTGAATTTTAATCTACTTTGTAGGTTTTTGTTATGTTTTAAGTAATTTATTTAAACGTTAACTTTTATCGTTATTTGTCTTTTAATTAAGAAATGTAATTGTGTAGACTTTACTGCAGGATTAGTTTACACTTAACCATCAAAAGATAAAGTCTAGTTATTATGCAAATCTCATTGTGAATAAAAATAAGTTTTTTACTTGGCGCTTGCCCCCCTCCCCCCCATTAATCCCCCCAAAAAAATCTTCACTGTGTTAAGACTCGAGCATTAACTCATAATTGCCTTTTAGTGCTGATGTGACGTTAAGCAAAATCTTGTAATATGCATTCATATCTGCTTTATGTAGAATTATGACGCTTTGTAATTTAAATATTTAGGCCTTTTGGTTTCTTTTGAAGTGTTTTACAATTAAATTGATAAATAATATTAAATATGTAATTGAATATTTATGTCTTTTAATTATAGTGACGTTAAGCAGCAGATAAATAAGTAAGTAGGGAGTGGAACATGTGAGGGGGGGAGGTTTGTGCAAACTATATAAAAACATTTAAAAAATAAAGATTATTTATTACAGGAAGCTATAAGAGTTATCTATTAATATAAGTTAGGTATACAATAATACAACATATATTTACAGATTATATAAAGTTTAATAAAATTAATAATTTAATCAATAAAAATGCTATAATTTAAATAATTTAAAGAATAAGAAAGAATAAATAGACATAAATAATTTAGATATAAAGTTTTAAATCTGTGTCACAAGTTTTCTGAGTTGATTGCCTTGTTATCTGAAAGAAAAACAAACAGTTAAATCACACAATGACCTATAGACAGACATGTTCAGTTGAAACTAGTTTTAAACTAGTTTTAACCGAACAGTCTTGTAGAACAGGATTTTGTATCAATATCAGATAGGGTTAGATATAAGTGTATATGATAGATACCTTTTAGACTATCAGATGTTGTATCAATATTATCATTGATATCGTTTGGTATATCAAATACAGATGATGTTTTATCATCATTTCTTTTAGTCAATTCAATTACATCGCTTGTAGTCACTTCATTGACTGCATCACTAAAATACACGTACATCACTAATATCAACAGCTACATCACTAAAATGCAAGTACATCATTAATGTCAACATACATTTGAAATGTGTCGCCATCTGGTGAATAAAAATATTGAAGAATGTGGCGCCAGCTGGTGAATAAAAATTAAAATATTAAATAATGTGGTGCCATCTGGTGAATAAAAATATTAATAATGTGGCGCCATCTGGTGAATAAATATATTAAATAATGTGGCGCCGTCTGGTGAATAAAAATGTAACATTAGATAATGTGGCGCCACCTGGTGAATGAAAACAAAACATTAAACAATGCGGCCCCATCCGGTGAATAAAAGGAAAACATTAGATAATGTGGCACCATCTGGTGAATAAAAAGAAAACATTAAATAATCTGGCGCCATCTGGTGAATCAAAGGAAAACATTAGATAATGTAGCGCCATCTGGTGAATAAAAGGAAAACATTAGATAATGTGGCGCCATCTGGTGAATAAAACGAAAATGTTAAATAATGTGGCGCCATCTGGTGAATAAAACGAAAACATTCAATAATGTGGCTCCATCTGGTGAATAAAAGGAAAACATTAGATAATGTGGCACCATCTGGTGAATAAAAGGAAAACATTAAATAATGTAGTGAATAAAAATAAAATAACTTACACAGAGTTATTTTTATTTCTTTTAAGACAGCACTTAGCCTGCATTGCTAGACAACAGAACCAATGTATAAAAGGTTGTCTTTCCCTTATTTCATTCGTTTCTCTATAATATACAATTAGCAATCTTCAATCCTGTATAGTATTATAAATAGCAACAAATAGCAACTAAATATCAAATAATATTGACGTTTTGCTGGCATAATAAATCCAGTAAATGTTAACATTTTGGATGAAAAAGTTTAGTATTTGAATTTCTAAATAAATTTATTATACTACATCCATTCATAAGTATATCAATCCATCCATCCAGCCATTCATCCAGCCATTCATCCAGCCATTCATCCGGCCATTCATCCAGCCATTCATCCGTCCGACCGTCCGCCCGTCCGTCCGTCCGTCCATCCATCCATCTATCCATGTCCGAGATCAGATCCATATATGAATATTTCTTTATCATGTGACAATATGTCATCAAACAATAATGACAGAATGAGGGGTGAACCCCCTAGTACAGAAAACTAAAACTAGAGTAAGATAAAAATAGCAGATATTTTTACATAATACCCCTCCAAGTACAAATAACTATAGATAGATCCAGATAAATAAGTAGATAAGTTTACATAAAAGCTCTTTCTTCCATATTCTCAATGAGTACAGTGGCATAAGAGCTGTGGTACTTAGATAAGACTTTCTTTAATCTATCCAACACTTGATAAGCTCTCTCCTAGAACAATAACAAGACTGAGTGAGACCAAGCGATGAGTGAACGGAAAGTAATAAGTGACAGATGAGTGGACATTTGACATTTATACCAAATAGCAAACAAAATTTAACGCTATATTCAGCACATCATGACGTCATTGTAAGAGGATTAGGCCTCAATTCAATAGACTTCAACCTAGTATGATTTAATTTCAATCTGCACTAAATTTAATTTAAAGTTGACAAACTTTTAGAATCATACCTACAGACACTAAGATATTGTAAACTAATAAATATCAATTTCTAGAGAAGTTTAAGCATTTAATTTAAAAAACAGATTAATTAAAACTGACTCTGGCATAGTTATCACATGCAGCATTTGGTCCAGCAATCATTTCCATCCCTCCTAGTAAATGATCGTTTATCTGTGTAAATATAAACATCAACAAAGAAATAAAGAAATAAACAGTACATAGAACTCAAACAAAGTAAAAGTTTTATGAATATATGTAATCAATTATTGCCTCTGATATTTGACTGTAAGAATGACAAGTTTTGTGAAACAGTAGACTCTGTGTGTTCGTAATAGTTGGTTTAACTAGATCAGCTTAATTATATTTATTTTTGCTGGTTTAGATCAGCTTAATTGTATTTGTACTTGTTGACTTAGATCAGCTTAATTGTATTTATCCTTGTTGGCTTAGATCAGCTTAATTGTATTTATCCTTGTTGGCTTAAAACTCATAGACAATCGGATCACTCACTACCTTTTGTCTATATCAAATTTTCTAGTTTATTCTACTACTGAAACATTATATTAAAGTTGTTTACACAAATGCTAACATCGTGTACTTTCAAAATCTATATTTATACCATGTATTGAATGTCTACTATGATTGGCTGCAAGTCTTTGTTCTTCATTTCTATTCCACAGAGTCCAACCAATGGGCGCATAGTTATACCCTATACACAGGTTAGAAACCACTTAGCAATTATTAGAAAAGGAAACCAGAGACTAGGGTTGAAATCCTGTAACTTAGCTCAAGATTAATTATATTGTCCCCCTCCCCCATAATTCCTAAATAAAAAATTATTTACTTTGTTAAGAGTCAAACTCACTTATTACTTGATTATACAAGCACACAATATCAATTAATAGACGCATTTGTGCTGATGTGATGTTAAACAACAAGTAAAGACAATAATAACCTGGATGAATACAGTGAAGAGAATGACGATCATGGTGGTAGTAAGAAAGAGATTTCTTGGGGCGTAGCTTGTAGACAGTGTGGCTCCCAACACAAAGGCAAGGGCCCCCCTCAACCCCCCATACCACTGGATAAATAAAAAATAAATCGATTAGTATCATTTATGTAATATTGAAATGATTCTAATCTAGAATAATTCATATCTAGTACATAGTACATAGTATTTAATTAAGAAATTCTAAGTTATTGTACTCTGTTGACTCACCGTCCATGATTATAAACAAAATGAGTACTGGTTTTAACTGGGGAAGAATTGTCATGTCTTAAATAACCTGCTTCAGTAGCCCCTGTGTCTAGGACAGTAAGTTTAAGATTTATATAATTGGGTCTAGTACCCCCCTGTCAAAGCATCCCTCCCCCTGTCTAATATTTTTAAAGGGTAAAAAATGAGATGAGCTCCTCAGAGCCAATGTCTACAATAGACGGAAATAGACGGAACATTGTTCTATTACAATAGACGGAAATAGACGGAACATTGTTCTATTACAATAGACGGAAAGACGGAACATTATTTTATTACAATAGACGGAAAGACGGAACATTGTCTATTACAATAGACGGAAAGACGGAACATTGTTTATTACAATAGACGGAAAGACGGATCATTGTCTATTACAATAGACGGAAAGACAGAACATTGTTCTATTACAATAGACGGAAAGACGGAATATTGTCTATTACAATAGATGGAAAGACGGAACATTGTTCTATTACAATAGATGGAAAGACGGAACATTGTTCTATTACAATAGACCGAAAGATAGAACATTCCATTATTTAAGCTTACCATAATGAACTGCGTCTTTAAACTGATCTTATCTTTACGACCAATCAGATTAGCTATAAGTGTCAGTCCAAACACGCCTGTAATAAGCATTCCTATTGTCTAAAAACAACTGCTTACTATTCATAATTGTATAATCTAAATATAGAGTAATTAGGGTAAGATTTAGTGTTTACTTATAATACATACTGATAACTCTATATAATATAATTAGGGTTAGGTTTATTGTCAGGGTTAAGTTCATTGTTAAGGTTAAGTTCAGAGTTAGAGTTAGGGTTAGGGTTAGAAGTCACTTACTAACAACTCTTCCTACAAGTATCAGAACTATGGTCCACATAATAAAGCCTACATTCCAGACGTGGGCGGACTCTACAAGCTCCGCCCCCAAAAACAAAAATACAAACGCCTCCAGTGTCGATCTATAAAAATTAAAATCAAATATTTTCATCAACACGCCCCTCCCCCCGTCCCCCTCCACCTCCTCATGTCCCCCCTCCGCTTTCCCCTTCTCACACCCCCATCCTTCCCCCACAATCTCTACATTGAAATAATTGAGACAAAAATAAGTTAATTAAAAATAGCCACTAATTATTAGC
>JAQIXG010003836.1:0-13976 GCA_034700105.1 Oconnorella tubifera | reverse complement strand
TATTTATTTGGTACTTATTCTCTTTTGTTTGTTTATGTTGTTTCTACACTTTGTGTGAATTAAAGATATATATATATTATCTTGCAAGTTTTATAACAGCATTTCAACACAATTTTAACTTTATTTAAATAATAACTGTATACTTTCGATATTAAAATCATTTTAAAGGACTGATAATAATTATATCAATATGTGTTATTTATAGCATATCAGCCAAAAATTTGAAATTAAATACAATTTGTGCTTAAAAAAGATCAAAACAGAAAACAAACGAAACATCAATAAAAAAAGCCATGGCATCCATCCATCATGCAGACTATGTAGACTGCATACTCTATGTAGACTCTTATATTAATTATAAATCAAATAACTATAGTGGCGTGACACATTCTCAAGGCTAAACTTTAATGCAGTCCAACGGATATTACACCTGCAATGTCCATTAAATACCAGGTTACTACAATTTATACATATTTCCTTGTTTTTCGCATTTCCTGTACATTTCCTGCTTATTTAGATCATTTTCTTATTACAATTCATTAGTCTCTCCTTCGTATTGTACTCATTTATTTAGGAACATCATTTAAACTTTGATAAGGGGAGGGGTAAGTGTTTTAATGAACTAAATACATGTCAAAATATTTACTTTAAAAATAAATTCCCCACCCCTTCCAAAATGACGTTCCTGCACTTATTCTGCAGCATTTGCTGTATTTAGGCGATATTATTATCAACAATCACTTGTATTTTTTAATTTGGATTCTTTGAAACAAAACATCTGCACTCTCATTTTATGCAGTAGATGTAATTATTTTAAATAATTTATATGTCCGTATCTTCTAAGTTATAAGTGAGCTCTTGAATCTGTTTTAATATCACATATAGATATATAATAAAGTCGCAGATTGAAATCTGATTCTAATTAATAAATCTACAAACTTAATAAAACAAGAGACTTTATGAACTCGATATGCACTTTACTTCTAAAGAAAACATCTGAGTCTAATTGATATTATTAATGACATTTGAACCATCAATAACATGTTTTTAACATCGATTGTTATAAGATTCTCAAAACAGAATAAAAATTGTAAACGTTTTGTGTAATTCATCTGTTAGATTTTCTAATGATTTTTCTAGAAATAAATTCACAGATTGGTTTATTATCGAATTAAAATGTTAACATTAGAGACTTTCTAGCTAAATATGATAACTGTAACATTACTCTCGTCACAATATTGCATACCTAGCCTACTATAAACTTCCCTCGTGATATTTTTCACTTTAATTTTTCAACAATTCTCTCTAACAACTATCGAATTAAATCAATTGCTAATTAATGATAGAATTTCGCACCGTGGCCTTCTTAATAAGAATTTAAAACAACAAACTTTGCACATTGATGAGAGATTATAGTGTAGGCTGTCGTGTATTGTAAGTACACCAATAAATAATTATTGATCGATGATTCTATATGTTAAATCTCGCTGTTTCAAGCGGTTTGTCTTAAAATTATTAATAAAAATATATTAGCAATCAATTATTAGAAGCGGGTTTGGACTTCCCCCAAACTTTATAAAAAATACTCTGAACACGCATAATATCGGTGAAACTTTGATGCTGTTGTCCCTTCGATAATTTACAATTATTTTTTTGCAAATATAACTAATTTTGGTATTGTTTATAGACGGGTTAAATATCGTCTCTAATTAAATACTTACGCCTCTATATAAAAGTATCAAATAAAAAAAATTAACTATATAAAATATAAAAATCAAACAGTTCTATAGTCATATTGTGCATCTAAAATATGTTTACCTGTATATTTATCTAAGTATATATTTATGAAGAAAAACGTGTAATTTTATACGATTGGTGTATTAATGGAATATGCTCGATTCACATTTTTAAAAGTTTTAGTATCTTACATTTGTAGCATTTTAAAATCAATTTGTATCGTTGCACCCTCCCAACCCCCATATTATATAAACATCTAATTTCACCTCTATCTTATTAGTCTGATTTATTCACTGTTCTAATTATAACTATTAACTACTGAATCGCTTTATCACTGGAAAGAATCAAAACAACAAACGTTGAACAATTCATTGGAAACACCAAGAGAACAATTCACGTCTAGAACAGAAATTAACTCAGCAATTAACATTCCTTTATTTGCAAAATATTGACCAAGATGACCACAGGTATTTTATAGAAAGCGCATTCAGGACATAAAATGACGTCATTATCCTTTTCGATTTAAATCCTTCAGCTTTTTATTTGTAAACAATTTCTAGACAATATTATAAGCATGGTCTCATTAAAACTTTACTGTTTTAAGCGGAATGACATTGCGTGGGTTTGATTGGTGTTATATAATGACTGAATAATGTTTCAATGATATAATTAAGCGAGACTTTTACGATAAAGGAGCCATTAAATTCAAATCTTATTAGGTGTTAAGAGATTTGAATAAGCGGAAAAGTTTTGTAAACAAATTAAAAGAAGCTTTTGACAGAATAAAAAGGCGCGTATGCTTTATAAAAGTTAAACAAGTTAAACATTTGAAAGATAGAAGTATACTGAATAAAGACTAAGTAACTTCACGAATTTATATAACATAGTAGTTTTAAAAAGTTTAGAATTAACTTAGACTAAATAATATAACAAAAAGTTGCTAAATCTACAGTTTATCAAGAAGCGGCATATTAAAAAAAAATTATAACTTTATTTCCATTTATATAGTGTTATACAGTTAATTTTAACTGAAATCATTTTAAAGATCAAGAAACGATAAAATAGGTTTTTAATTTCGTTTTCGTTAGTACAATTATTAGACCAAAGCTGGTTAACTTGCAATGCAATTAGATAGTTAAGAATACCAAGACTACAGATTCTGGATGTTCTTAAAGATTCGCAAGATGGATACGTTTGTGATGGCTAGATTCATTGCATTTATTTCTATGTTGCTGATGCAACAAGCAACCAGTTCACAACCGCTAACTGGTAGGTTTCATCGTTTATAATTTTCATATTTGTCTTTTTGATTATTACTTGTTGCGTGCAATTAATTTATAATTAGATCATCGTATAGATTCTTTTATTAGGGTAAACAAATTATTAAGTGAAGTGAAGTAATATATCACAGATACTGCAAAAACAGCTTTCTAACAAAAAGGTGCAATAAGTTTACGAAACATTACAACTTCTTCGGCTCGACTCCGTGACATTAGGCTTTGATGTTCAATCCACTTATGACTTAGCTAATTTCTATTGCAAAATAAACAACAAATGGCAGACAAATATATTACAAATATTTGTTAATTAACAAATGAGAAACTAATTTATTCATTGGATACTAATCTCCACAGGTCTATCACTGGATGACAAGTTCTGCAGAAATCAAACTGATGGCAATTATGAGTACCCGGCTCCCCACTGCTCTTTCTTTTACTCTTGCGCAAATTTCCTGACATACATAATGGACTGCGGACAACCTGGCCTCTATTACAATAGCAAGGAAGACGCTTGTGATTGGGCGTCTTCGTTTCCAGAAGAAAAACAAAAAGTATGCGTGAATGAAACTCTGCCGTCTGTCACCAGTACAATTAGTGGATTAGATAAAGAAAAAGCGAAGGAAAATGAGTAAGTGTTTACATTTTTGTTAAATGGTTTAATTTTGTTTCAACGCTCTAAATATACATTTAAATCTAGACTGTATACATCACGACGTGTGTATTTGCTTTCAAATCGCAAGATGCCACTTTAATATTCGTATTTCAAAAAGTTGGATTTAGTTGTGTATTGCATGTTGTGGCTTTTTGCATGTAGGTAAAGAAAATCAGCTTTTAAATAAAGTTTGCAATCTTGCTTAAAAGCGAATACTCAAAACGTCTTCATAGATTTCTTACTTTTTATTAGTCATGAAATGTAGGCTATAATGTTTTCAGGATTTATAATGTTTCAAAAGTAAACGAACTTGATTATTTGCTATTTTTTACAGCTCAACAAATCCAGCAAATAATTTATTCAAGAATGGATCAGAAATTGCACTGAACTCAGTTGGACTACCGCCTAATACAGGTAGGATCAGGTTTTAAAAAATATATCTTAACGTAATTTTTACATCTTAATTTTACTCTAACTTGTAATTTTTAAAAACATGTAAGTTATATGGATTAAAATTCTTTGCAATTTTCCTAATATATTGATAATTCCTTGAATTTATGTAGTTTAATTTTTGTCCAGATTAAATTTAAACAATTTACTTACATTAAAACAATTTAATTTTTCAACAACAAAGCCAACAACAAGACCATCAACCAAGCCAATATGATAATGAAAGTTTGAAAATGTTTATCGTTTTTCCAGGTTTGAATCCAGATGATAAATTCTGTTTAAAAAAGAAAGACGAAAACTATGAGTATCCGGATCCATTCTGTTCTTATTACTATACTTGCACAAAAGGCCTGACTTATATTTCTGCATGTAATCCCATCGGACTTTACTACAGCAAGAAAACTGACGCCTGCGATTTACCGGCTACTTTTCCTAATGGGAAACAGAAAAAGTGTGCGGTTGCTGACAGTACAACTCTCAGCACAATGAGCACAACCAGTAGTAGTGTTATATCGTGAGTTTTCGATATCTTTATTCTAGTTCTTTGTAACTTTGTAAGCCCCTTAATATAATAAACAATAAATATTAGATATTTATAGTTTTACTTAAAAGTTAATATTCAGAACGTCTTCATAGATTTATTACATTTTATTATTCTTAATATGCTATTTGTCTTAATATTAGTTGTGCTAATTTATGTTACCCAAATAAAACAAGTGAGTTAACTTCTAGAATCTTAAAGTCAATAATGGAATTTTGTCTAATCCACAGGTTCAATTCTATAACGATTTAAGCATTCTTATGTTTTAATTTATCAAGAAATTTATGATTTTATTGTTTAATTTATTCAAATAGCTCCACAACGCATCTAACAACCATAGAATTAAAAACTACAGCTAAACCTGCGAAACCTGACACAGGTGTGTAAAGCTTAACATATTTTAAACTATGTAGTGCAATTAATTGAATGAACTTATCCTGCTTGCGTAAATAAAAAAAAATTTGACTCAGAAAAAAACCTTAGCATATTACAGCATTTTTGTTTTAATATTCCTTAGTAACTATCTCAATATCAACTTATTCTTAATAAATTAATATTCAAGTTTTATATAAAGATTTTAATAAACTAGATCTGTTAATGTTTTCATTTCTCAGGTTTATCTCTTCGTGATAAATTCTGTTCGGATAAAAAGAACGGAAATTATGAATACCCGGCTCCCCACTGCTCCTTCTACTATTCCTGTTTCCTTCGACTGACTGTTATCAGAGCTTGCAATCCTAAGAGATTCTACTACAACAAACGTAAGGATGTGTGCAAGAGACCCGGATCATTCCCCGAAGAAAAACAGGCCGAGTGTGGTCGTCTTATATCTAGGTAATTTTTAAGACAGTTTTTAATCGGTTTTTATTTCTCTGTTACGTAAATAACAGAGAAATAAGATTTTGTTTAAATCTGAAATAATGCAAGTAAGATTCTTACAATAACTTTGATACATTATTGAATTATTGACAAAATGTTTGATAAAGTGAATATTTATTAATCAGAATTAAGTTAAATATTTTATTTATTTTGATTCATTTTGATTAACCTGCTTTTTGACTTGCGTGTATATTTTATTTGTATAGCACTGTCAGCACTACATTGCAGCCAAATACAACAACTTTGGAAATTACAACCAGACCAACGACAACGAGATCAACAACAAAAGCAACCACTAGACCAACAACAAGACCAACAACAAGACCAACAACAAGACCAACAACGAGACCAACAACAAGACCAACAACGAGACCAACAACGAAGCCAACAACGAAGCCAACAACGAAGCCAACAACGAAGCCAACAACGAAGCCAACAACGAAACCAACAACAAAGCCAACAACAAAACCAACAACAAAGCCAACAACAAAGCCAACAACAAAGCCAACAACAAAGCCAACAACAAAGCCAACAACCAGACCAACGACCAAGCCAACGACCAAGCCAACAACTAAGCCAACAACAAAGCCAACAACTAGACCAACAACAAAGCCAACAACAAAGCTAACAACAAGACCAACAACCAAGCCAACAACCAAGCCAACAACTAAGCCAACAACTAAGCCAACATCCAGACCAACAACAAAGCCAACAACAAAGCCAACAACAAAGCCAACAACCAAGCCAACAACAAAGCCAACAACAAAGCCAACAACAAAGCCAACAACAACAACAATTGCCTACTGCACAGCCATTCCTGATATAGGTAAGCCTGAACATCCATTTAATAAAAAAATTAACAAATTACAACATGGCAAGAACTTACACTTTTACAGTAATTTATTTTGAAATAAATGTTTTTGTTACTTATTCATGTTCTGTTAGTTAAATCTTTAGCAGATTCTGTTATTATAATATCGTACTGTACTACACTTATAATTTCCTTTAGCCTACGAGATATAACACAACATAATTGAGTCAAAAAGTTGATGAAAAATCTCTCAATGTTTTTATTTCTTAGGAATATCGCTTGGGGATAAATTCTGTTGGAACAAACCAAATGGGAACTACGAATACCCTGCTCCTCATTGTTCCTTCTATTACTCCTGTTTCCTTCGACTGACTTTCATCAGAAGATGTATCCCTCGTTGGTTCTACTATAGTCAACAAAATGATATCTGCAGAAGACCGGTTTCTTTTTCGGAGGAAAAACAAGCCGAGTGCGATCGTTGTCTTACTACCACTGGGCCTACATCGACACCTGAAATGAGTGCTACCACTGAAGTACAGTGAGTACTAACTGTTATCTACAAATAGAAAATTTTCCTTAATTAAAGTTTTTAGCATTTAAAAGCTATTATAAACAATATTAGAAACTGGATACTTGTTGAAACTATTTACTTTTTATGTATTAACATTTATATTGCTTTTATATGAGAAATAAAGAATGACTATTTAAATATTGATTAGAATGATTACTTTTTGATTATTTACAGTAGGTTTTCTGAATTATTTAACTACGCCGTTTTGTACTTAGTATTTATGTAAGTTTAATGTTAAATCTAGCTGATTTACTGATCTTGAATGGTATTTACTTTTTTGTATCAAGTGGTGACTTATCAGTTATGATAATTAAAATGAAATAATTTTCAGCATTATTAGTAATTTCTGCAAATAACCGTTAAATATCAAGACTATTTAAAAATTAACTTAAATATAAATCTCACCTTTTACTATGTTCTGCAGAACAGCATCAGAACTGACAACGTTTACAACAGAAGAGGCTGAAATCACGACAATGACAGAAATCCCAACCACTATTGGAACCTCTACTGTTCCAGAAACTACAGTTATTTTAGAAACATCAGAAGCAGCTGCAACAACTTCTGCAACATCCTCAAATGCGGATACAACTTATAATGCAACAATTTCAGAAACTACATCACACCCAGCCACATCTAACTTGGAAACAACTGAATTAGAAACGACCATCATTTCTGAATTAGAAACAACTGTCACTCCAATTGCTACAACCACCACTGTCCCAAGTTTCACTGATAAAGAAAGTACCGTTGCACAGGAAGCCACTAGTATAGGAAACTCAGAAATTACGAATGAAGTAACAACTCGTGGAGATGAAATTGTGTTTACAACTCTTGAAATAGATGACACAACTGAACTGAAAACTACTCATGAGATCGAAACTACAGAGATACAAACAGCGGGTGAATTGACAACTTCTGAGGGTAAAATTACTTCGGATCATGTTACAACAGATTTGCCAACAAGTGAAAATCATCTAACGACTGAATCAGAAATACAGGTCACATCTGGCATTGAAACTGAAACGGAAGAAATTACATCTGAGGCTGAAACAACTGAAATTTCTTCCACAACTACTGGAAATATTTCTTTTACTGATGGCTCAACAATAGGTGAAATTCCACAGACATCAGATGTTGAAGAAACTGAAATTCCAACTACGCCTTTGATTGAATCAACTGAAAGTCCTGATGTATCTGAATCTGAAACTCCCACAACATCTGACTTAGAAACAAAAGAAACGCCTACCACTTCTGATGTAGAAACCGAAGAAATACCAACGACAACTGCAATTCAGGAAACAGAATTTCCTGATGTAACGACTGAAGAAGAAGTTGAAACTACGACAACGGCTGGCGAAAATATTTCTGAAGGTGAAACTAGTGAAATGTTTACTACAAGTGAAATTGAACCAACAAGAGATATTGATACCGATAATCCCATTACATCTGATATGGTAACAGATGAATCGCTTATTACAACCGCTGTCGAATTAACAGAAATTCCGGTCGAAACAGTAACTACAGAACAAATTGAAAATCCCACCACAACTGAAATTGAAATAACCGATCAACCAGAAACTAATACCACTGAGGAGATTGAAGTTCCTACCTCAACTGATGAAACGGTTTCTGTTACAACAGAAACAGAAACAACTGACGCTCAAGAAACCGAAACAGAAGAAATTCCTTTTACAACTGATGAAGAAATCACCGAAATTCCGACAACTACCATTGGAGAAACTGAATATCCAGAAACAAATACAACTGAAGAGATAGAAGTTTCTTCTTCAACTGATTTTTCTGTGACAGAAATAACTGAGACATCCGAGGCTCAAGAGACTGAAACCGAAGAAGTTCCTTTTACAACTGAGGAAGAAATCACTGAAATTCCACCAACAGTTACAGTTGGAGAAACTGAATATCCAGAAACAAACACAACTGAAGAGATTGAGGTTTCTTCTTCAACTGACGAAACTGTTTCTGTTACGGAAGGTAGAGAGACAACTGAGGCTCAAGAAACCGAAACTGAAGAAATTCCTTTCACAACTGAGGAAGAAATAACCGAAATTCCACCAACAGTTACAGTTGGAGAAACTGAATATCCAGAAACTACAACTGAGCCAGAAATTGAAGTTACAACTGATGAATATAATCCAGGTACAAACGAAAACGAAACAACTATTTTATCCGAGACCTCCACTCCCCAAGAAACTGGAACAACTTTGCCATTAATCGAAACAACAACAACTACGGAAATTTTTGTGACGTCTGAAGCTCAAGAAACCGATGACATCACTTTTGAAGCGGAAACTACCACCGAAAGTTTAAATATAACTACTACAACGAGTGAAAGTGAAACGTCGGAGGTGCAATCAACAGAGACTGAGAGAATGACGTCAGTAATGACGACAGATTCAGCGGAAGTAACAACGGAAACTGAGCAGATAATTACAACGCAGGAAATTCCATCGAGTACTACGAAGGGATGTAGTGGAAATGATAGCTCTGAGAGCAGTGATAGCAGTGATAAGAGTGATAGCAGTGATAAGAGTGATAGCAGTGATAGCAGTGATAAGAGTGACAGTAGTGACAGTGATAGCAGTGATAGCAGTGACAGAGACATTAGTATTAATCTTGACAAGCGCGTTAGAAAAGTTCGAATAAGATTTTCAAAATAGCTTTATACTTCTAAATTAACATCTCTATTAAATAAACGAAACAGAATTAATTTGACATTGTAATTATTTAACTAGTAATTTATCTTGCTAATGAGGTAAATAAAAAAGATCTCAATATTCGATATCGTGACCAAGCATTATATCAGCAGATCTCAGTGAGAGCTTAATTATTAGAAGTAGCTGGATTTGAATGTTATGAATAATGTTTCAATCATATCACAACTTTAAAGTATTATTTTTTGTAGTATATATAATATATAAAGAAATGTCGAGAATTGAACTCTTTGTTTTTAAACACTTTAAAATGTAATTAAACATCTGTAACATTGTGTTTGTGAAAATATACTGTGTATGGTTATTGCCTAATATGTTGATGATTTCGACTGTGTATTTTAGCAGATATAGTATCGTGTACATAAGTTTAATTTAACACATGTCGATTTGTTATATCTGATGTATAAATTGTATAAGTATTATTAAATGTTATGAATACAAAAAGTGTGTTTCTATGATTGTTCTTTTTGATGTTATTTTATTAGTTTCTAATATATTTCTATAAAAGTCTTCAATATTAATTTATAAATCTTTTTTCTTTGAAAAATTCATAACATGCTTCAATTATTGAAATTAAAATACTTTAAATCTTAACATAACACCAAGAAAATGTGGATTTTCCTGACTTACCTTACTACGATAGCGACATTATGTATATTATTTCACACTCTATATAAAAATTAATAAGAAGCTAAAAAACGTTTTACAGTAGCAAACCTAATTGCAATTTTTAATTAATTTACAAAATCCTTTATTTAATTTTTATTGTAGGCCCACCTAGTACTATATATTGTACATCAAGCTGAAAGTCTAATGTAGTAAATTTGCTTTACTATTTATTTTGTTTTACTAATGAATATCGTGCAAATATATACGGTACACAAATCTTGAAATTGGCAGATTATTCGATTATTTAATGAATTTTTGACAGGTCCATGCTTGCACATGCAATTCAGGAATGTTTAAATTGAAGCAAAAATAAGATTCTAGGCTCGGAGTAATATACGACAAAAACTGACGACTACAGTAACTGCCGTGTTGTAGTAACCGACATTGATCCGACGCAGTTTTCATTTTTCTATTTCGGTTCGACACGCTCAATCAGTCGGATAATATTGACAAATTTTCGTGGCAGCCCACCATTTAGTAATATTTAGAGCTTATTATTTTTTACGTAATAACAGCAGAATGATACACAGTACGTAAAGCAAGCAGTGCATAAAATCGCGTATACATAAAATTACGCTTGTAAATAGTTTTAAAAATTAGTGTTAAAATCGTTTCTAATAGTAATCTAATTTATCGACAATAGTAAATATTAACTGTATCTTTTAATAATATGTTTTTTTAATAATAAATTATTGAGAGCCAATCATAGTAGGCCTATACCGATAATATAAAGGTATTCGTTTCTAGCAAAAAATAAACAAAAAATAAGTAAATCAATTACTATTTCATACCAGAAAGTAACTATCTTACACGAGAAAGTTATCTCGACAATGTTTATATCTAGTAAACTTCATTATTTTCTTGTTCGTAGATCAATTGCTTCATCATTTTTAGCCTTGGCCGACTATCTTCTGATTAAATAACGTTATAACTACCTGGCAACTTTAGTAACTAACTTCTTGTAGTAAATAACTTCGTGTTTTAGCTAGGATGAACTTGAAATTGGCAATCTTGAAGATCCAACATATGGAAAAGCAAATGATGTGTCCATGTGTTATTTAGTCCGAGGAGCTAGATACCACCTGGTGTGTTCACAGGTCTACCAATCAACAACTGCGAACACGCCGGTGTATCTGGTCACTCAACCAATCAAATCGTTTTCTTCTTTTACAGATCCATGTTTGTAAATTGCACATCTTTCAATAATGTAAAATCTCTGCAAAATTAAAAACGAACACTTAAAAAGAATTTTAAACCTGATTTAAGATTGTGTATTTACGATCAAATTCTAATCGTAGCATTGATATTGAACTGATTATTTCGTCAGTCGATTGCATTGTGATTGGTGATCACAGATATTTTAATCAAGTTTGATTAAAAGCTATTGATCTATGATTTACGATCACGTGAAGTTAAAAGTTTCATAAATATGTGATGTCTTGAATTTAGACTTTTTCTAGAAATCATTATCTAGTCAGTTATAGCCATAGTTTACAAACAATGCTAAGAACAATCAGCGTATTTCAATTTAGTATTTTTATCTATCGTTCATCGCTTCTCTAATAAATTACAAAGTGAAGATATAAACTAATCTTATACATTTATATCAAGACTTATTTAATGCTGAAAAGTCTAAGATATGAAATATAATCTATGAAATTTAAAATGAAATATCAAATAATTTGAAACAAAATATAAATTGCAGCATATTGCAGATTGTGTATACTCTTAATTTTAAGGGTTCTTCGGGGTTCTATTTGACCCATCGATGGTTCCATTTTAGTAAAAAGGTGTCATATGGAACCCTGAGCTGAGAAAATCTTTAAAAGGGTTCTATCAACATTTTGGAACCCTTTTTATAGAACCCTTTATAGCGTATGAGCTAGAAAGGGTTCTATACACTATATATGAACTAGAGCCTAGGCTGTGCGAGTATAATAGGCTTACAGTGTAGAGCGTAGGCTAGCAAAATGCTTTTTATAGCCTATGTGACAGATGAGAAAAAATTGGAAAAAAATATGATCATCGCATAACTTATATCATTTTGTTTCTTGCTTGCTTATTGTGCATGATGATATTGTCAAATAAGCTTGATGGTTTTAGAAAATGTAATTGCATGGTTTGATAACAGAGAAAGTTGAGGCAAAATAAAAAAAAATCCTTTTTACCCAGTGGTGTAGTGGGGTAATTTATACTTAGTAGGCCTAAATGATTATAGTAGATTCATAACATAGCTTTGAGTAAATAAGTAAATATGATATACAACTGGCCTTTTCACGTATGCGTTCTTTAACCTTGGAGAAGAGTACCGAGGGTGAACTAGGCGTACGACCAAGCTTCTTACCGCTCGTTGTCTGACTCGTGATCAAAGCCGGCGTCGCGCTTCCCGAGCTGATCCCCCCAAGTCCAACCGCCCCGTGAGACTCCTGGGAGCTAGACGATCCTCTCGACTGTCTTCTCACTCCCCTGTGACCCGACCCGCCCCTGGACGGCAATCTCTCACCAGCTGCCCAGGATGGCTCCATGTCCAGTGATCGCTGGGATAACCCCGCGGACACTGTTCCAACTCCTCGAGAACCCTGGGCTAGCAAGGGATCATCGGTGGATGGCTTGGTGGGTGCGTTATAGGCTGGAAGAGAGGCAAGGGTATGACTTCGTTTGTAACGCTGACGTTTCCTTCTCAATGATTCCTCACTTTGCATAATATAGTCAGTCGACCAACTTTCGCAAAATAATAAACAGTTAGGTTTTGCTTTTTGACGAAGCTAAATAATAATTTGACAATATTTATTGGATATTGTATTTCTTCCAAAATTCGGGTGCTATTTCTATCCTGTTTCTTCAAAAATTATCAAGTTCTATGTATTCTAAATTTTCATTAAATATTCACAAGTATATCGTCTTCACTACCGTATATTTTAATATCGATATATTATATAGTTGTTTATTAATACCGATATCTATTGTATATCTCGTTGAACGTTGCTATTCTATGGCTTCAATATCTCCTAAAATTTTCCTTTTTTGCAGATGTATTTACTGCAACTGTATTTTAAATAATCTCCGGTATCTTCCCTTAATCCCTCTCAATAAATACTCGTCTGTCCTTCCTAAAACGTGTCCAATCCCTGTGTCTCAACCTTCCTGTCCTCTGCAATATCCGTCCCCTTGTCGCATTAGTCTTCCTTCGGTGAAATTGCTTCGTTATGGCTTGTTTTCATCGTTAGCTTATCGGATATAAATATCTTTCTATCCGCTATTTCTTCAGTATTCAGATAGCCTGTGTATACCTACAGAGATAGAAAACTCAGACATTTTAGATTTAATTCGCAAAAAGCTAATAGTAAGTTACGCTATTAATAGAAATTTATCTTTTTCGCAAACCACGATGACATTTTCTCCGATATAAAAAATATTGGATATTTTTGATATTTTGAGAGATTGTTTGGTTAGTATTGTCTTTCTGAAAATTAACTATTAGACAAAGTAATGTTAGAATTTTTGACAAAGTAGTAATAAAATATAGTTGCATAACCAATAAATGTATACTGATTAAAGCTAAACATATATTGACAGACATATATACTGATCCAGCATATAGGCTTAAGATATACGGTATTATCTAACCCATTATCATATCACTTGCTAGAT
>JAQIXG010003835.1:0-13978 GCA_034700105.1 Oconnorella tubifera | reverse complement strand
TAGGTGCAAGGGGCGTGACTGACCATTGATGTTAGATATTCTAGCAAATCTCTTCTGAAGTAACATTCTATAAATAGATTATCATTTTAATTTGATTGTGTAACAATCAAATAGCGGTTCTGTTTAGAATTATTGTATAAAACAAATTTAAAATAGTATAAGTTTAACATGCTGCAGTTAATTATAGCAATATTGCTTAGATATAATTGAATAACGTGGAAAATTATGTTTCACTCGCGTGGGGGGCGGGACCGCAACAGTTGGTGTTATCCCCGGTTGAACTGCAAAGTTAAATCCCTTCTTGCGATATGCCCCCCCCCCCTAATTATTGCAGAAATTATTTCACCCTCTTCTTTACTTGGATAAATCATTGAAGAGGTTTATTTACAGATAACAATGAATGATTATTTGACTGTAAATTATTAAGAAAAGTTATACAACAGTTACTGTGTGATTACTGGCTGTAGAAAGGAGGGGGAGAAAAAAAGTAGAACCAACGTAATGTGGGGAAGGGAGAAGGAAAGGATTAAAAAAACCCACAATGGGGCCTGGCCACGCCCACTATTCAACGGCAGGATTTTCTCTATAAAATCAAATCCATGATTTTACTATTTCCGCTTCCAATGTAAACAATGAAAACTTTTATATTTTTCCTATTTTTTCCTAATTTTTCCTAAGACAGTAGAAACTGAAGGTAAAATGTATGCAATGGATCTCAGTTCATGTGATGTGAAACTTGTGATTAAACTGCAGGTATTGCATTCTACATGTAACTATTTAGGTGTTTTTTTAAACTACTATAATGATATACCAAACGACTCTTTATCAAAGTTATAGGCGGAGAGGGATTGATTGATGTATAATAGCCAGCACGGATCGTTGGCCAAACGGTAGGCTTGACAATTATTGGCAATTGAATGTGACGCCAATGGGTGCACATTTGGCTTCGCACCTCGAAATAGCAATAACAATATATTGTCACAAAGTAAAAGCAATATATTATCACTGTGTTGCTATATCTTCTAATAATTACGTATTTATATATAATTATTATGTTATATGAGTGTAATAACATATTAACACACAATGTTATATTTTTGAAAAAGAATATATAACATAAGACGTAATTATTAATCGTTAATAACATAATAAAACTACATTTTATTCCCAATATCTGTTCTCCCTCTAGTCCCTGTGGCGAGGGAAGATAACACGCAATCGCTTCAAGCAGCTTCGTGTCGACTTTTCTCTAATATTCACTGAATTAGAAATATCATCAACTGAAAGCGTTCACTGGCCGACCCTACTGGCCCCCTGTCTGCCAAAGTTTGTCCCACATGCGCCAAAAACACAAAAATGTTCTAAAAGTTTACTGAATTCCAACGATTCTTCTCAAACCCGTTCAAATTCTATTCAATTTAGTCAAAAAGATTCCGATACACTGTGTAATAATAGCCAGTCATCAAAGAATTCTTTTAAAATTCAGCACAATTCCAGTGAATCAGGAAAAATGCTTTCTAATTCCAATCAATCTGCTCCAATTACAAATTTAAGCAATGAAATCACTCCAAAGTTAGGTCATGAATTGAGGCCAATTTTAGTTCAGGAAACAGATCGACATTTAGATTTGAAAACTTCAATAATTGACTCCAATCTACATGAATCAACTCGAATTGTCACCAGAGAAACAGCTTCAAGTTGCAACCCTTCAAATGCTGACTCCAGATCAGCTAGAAATACTCCTCCATCACAAACTACTCCTTTATCACAAACGCTACTCCAAACCTCAAGTACCTTGGTCACTTCTCTACAAACTCCGAGTACTCCAGATACTAATTTCATTGCCGAAATTTTACCAGAAATGAAAGCGGTTGAGTCAGAGAGTAAGGTTGTAGACAGTGAGGTTATGGCTGATGGGGTTATGGATAAGGTTAATTTGGTTGAGTTTCGGCATAACCTTGCAATGGAAGTGATTTGGATTAATCAGGCGATTAGAAGTCGCAAACAGGTTAAGTACCTACATCTTTGTTTTCTTTTAAAATAAAGAACTTTTTAAATATTTTCTTTGTATTTGTCGTTTGTTGCATACTTCTTGGCATATTATCCGTTTTAATAGATATTTTGATTTGAATTGGAAGAAATGCAATGTAGAAAAATGTAGATGTAAATATAGTTTTTGCCCTTAAAGATTAAATATAAAAACTAAGTATTATCAGTGCTCTTTTACAAGCAGACTGTAAATATGGCATTAGTTCTACCAATTATAATTGCTGTATAGTTATTGTATCGTTTTAAACCATATTTACATACATACATGAAGGTCTATATGAAACAAACGCATTGTACTGTAAATGTAAATGATGATAATGATTACATTTATTTTTGATATATATATATATATATATATATATATATATATATTTGTTGCAGTATTTGAAACTAAAGAATGCTATGACATAGACCAACTGCGGATGACTTGTTTACTGAACATTAATATACTGTGGAGAAGGGTACATAGGAAAGGATGATCAAAGAATAAGATGATAAACTGCAGGCTTGGTTGATGGGTACATTGTGAAGAAAGATCAGAGAACAAGTTGATAAACTCTAGGCTTGGTAGAAGGGTGCATCATGAAGAAATATCAGAGAACATGATGTTAAATTGTAGGCTTGGTTGTAGGGTACATAGGAAAGAAAGATCAGAGAACAAGATGATATATTTTGTACCAGAAAATTACAAATTGTGAATAAAAGTGCAAGAGTGTATAAAATGTCGACTGATCTTTGTTGAATTAAGAACGAATGTTATATTTTTAAATATTAATTAAAATTGTCAAAATGTGAACAAAAGTACAAGAAATTGCAGTTTTAGAACCAGACTCATAAAGTCTGAAGTCTCATTAAGTCATAAATTCAATAACAGAAACATTATTTTAGTTATTTAAAATCTAAAACACGCATTCAACATAACAGTGCTTAAGTGATATTCAATTATTTTCATTCTCAAAAACATTAACAAAAATCATTCAAATAACTGAACATTATTTCAGTTAAAAAAAACTAAACACAAATTATAATCTAGGATATCTTTAAATTATTTCAGTTCTTAAAATTGTACACAATGTGAGATTTAAGTGCATTAATTATAAAACAAACAAACGTCTTAACTATTCATAAACAAAAACTCTACTTACAAATTTAAACTTTATACAAAATGTAAAGAAATGCCCAATTTTCTAATAGCAATGTCTGGGTTTATAGCCTTGCAAATTTTATGCCCAAAATCACCCATTTTACCAACTTTTTTATGTTTCAAGACACAGTGGCCCCCCAGATTCCTTAAAAATATTGAATGCAAATAGAGTTAAAAGAAAGAAGCCAGAATCAAAAAGTAGTTTTTAACCGGCATATCCACTTATAGCATTCGTTCCCACTGAAAGTTTGAAGTTTAACAAAATGCTTTCAATTTATTCAAATCATTCAAAACACTAAAATTAGTACATTTTATATTTAATTATATCAAATTGATCTTGGAAACATGAACCCAAATTTTGGCCCCAATATATTAACCCAAAACACACTAATCATACAGTTGAGCAATGATAATTTATTTTATAACCATAACCCAAACCAACCCTAAATTTAACTCTAATCCGGTAGATGTGTCAGTAGACGTTTTAACAGGTCACAATTGTTAATACAAACAAATGCAAAGTTAAAATAAATGCTGTCAACTAAACTACAATAATTATTCAAACTTAAAATATCACGAAGAAACTGTCATTATTATTATTTAATAATAAGTTTTATTTATGGAAATATAACCAAGTACAGTATAACCCTGTTATATCGAACTCGCGTATATCGAAATTCCGCTTATATCGAAGTTTATTAATCAGTCCCGCCAACACACAACGTTACTTAACACAAAATATACCCTGATATATTGAACTCGCTTATATCGAAATCTCAGTTATATCAAAGCCGTATTTCAGTCCCTTCCAATTAAAATCCTATCAGATATATCGAAGTTGCATACAGTTTCGTTGTTGGTCGGTTCTGCAAACTTTCTAATTACATATGTTACAATGTAAATCTTTCCTGCGCACATTTCAGCTATGAGGTTAAATGAATGGGAAAACCCATCGCCTTAAAAAGTCGCGATTAAAAGATTACACTTTTTAAAAATTATATTTTTATTAAAATTAAATATTACATTGTTTAAATTCAATTTGTTTTGCAGGACTGTTTTAAATAATGGAATTAATTTGTCAACATACTGTATCTTCAAATCAACTTTCTGTTTTTTAATAAAAAAATTTAATAAAAATTAATTTAATTTCTTTGGGTTGATCTTGTTATTTTTAACATAAAATCAGAATTTTAGTATGTACACACATTTACCAAGAGACTGTAGGCCTAAGTAATTTTATGTTATACGCATACAGTATGTATGTAATTTCTAATTTCTAGAATTGGATATATCGAAACACTGATAAATCGAAGCAATTTTGATGGTCCCCTGAGCTTCGATATAACGGGATATACTGTACGCTTATTTCTTTTCTTTGTTACCTACTGTCACATCAGCACAAATGCGTCTATTTATTACAGCAGTAAGCAAAAAGTGATGAGTGAACGCTTGACTCTTAACACAGCAGAGCAGTATAGACGTT
Source organism: Oconnorella tubifera (assembly GCA_034700105.1). Classification (NCBI taxonomy): domain Eukaryota; kingdom Metazoa; phylum Annelida; class Clitellata; order Enchytraeida; family Enchytraeidae; genus Oconnorella; species Oconnorella tubifera. Next base: position 9,302 of record JAQIXG010003835.1, on the reverse strand, counting down.
TTTTGTAAATTACAGGATATACAACTTTAACTTTCTTTTGATCACAAATGGCATTTCTTCTTTACCCCCTACTTACAGTAATCCAAACTAACCCATAATCCTTAGGGTTTAAACTAACTTACATTTTTACTCCGTCCCTCAGACTTAACCCTTAACTAATTTCTTACCTAATCCTTTCTTTTATGCAACACATATAAATCTGTCATCTAATTATTATAAAACTTAACCCTTAAGAAATTCACTTAACCCTTATACGTAATCTTTACCAAACCAAAGTTTACCCATAAACTAATATAATACACAAAGAAACTTAATCTTAACCCTAAACTAAGTTAACTCCATATAGCAACGTAATGCTATCACCAGCCAAATCTTAACCACTAAACAAATTAAGCTTAACTCTAACCAAACTTAACTTCTAACTAAATGTAACTCTACTCAAACTTAACCTAACCCAACCAAATTTAACCCTTAACACAACCTAATCCTAACCCTTACTCAAACGTAACTCTTTGTAGCAACCTAATCTTACCACGAACCAAACTTAACCCTTAACACAACCTAACCCTAACCTTAAAAACAACCTTAACCCTTAGCACAACCTAATCCTAACCCTTACTCAAATTTAACCCTTAACCAAACAATAGCCCTTACTCAAACTTAACCCTAACCCTCAGACGCCACACTGACATATATCTCCCCCATGTCCCCCTCCTGTCTCACGTCAACTTCTCTCAACTTCTTCAGAACCAGTAGCGTATAAAACTTGGCCGACACCAACTTTCTTCTATCACCCGACACCATGTCACTAAATCTAACGGCACGCTCTTCCCCCGTAGTGGGCGTGGCCATACGGATGTTACGAAGAAGCTGATTAATTCGTCTGTTTAGACGTACTTCTTCAAACTCGTCAGTCTCTGTCACCTATAGAATTTTTTAAAATAATTTTACATTAAACGTCCGAAATAAATATTGTCTACTTAACAATCACCTCAAAATCTTACTTAATGTCACATCAGCACAATGATATTATTTAGTGACATGTTGTAAACTAGTAATGTGAAGCAAGTGATCAGTGAACTATTGATTCTTAACGTAGCACAGTGCATAACACAAAACTTGAACTCTATCACTTACCACATGCACCCTTTAGTAAGACACTGAAGTTCAATCTTCACATCATTCACAAACAATAACTCAAACAAATACAAATCACATTTGGATAAATCTTGCAGAGCGCAGCATATTCACAGCCGCGTCATTGGTTCAAAGAGCCATTCTATCAAGCAGCGCCAAGTTATTTCAATATTGTCTTGCGTTATTTACTTAATTCGAACATAAACTTTATCAACTATAAATACTGACACGCTGTAGGTAGTGCGCCTCATCAACACTAGCACCACCAGTACCAGGCGGCTCCACGTCAAACCCCTCCTCGACCTCCTCCTCTCCCTCCCAGTCAGAGAACCCCCCCACAACCTTCCCTCCCTCTCCCTCAGGGGCTGCAAACTCTGGTGTGGGGGGAATAACGTCTACTTCCTCCTCCGCATGTATCGAAACTTCTGATTGGTCAAGATGTTCAGACTGAGTAAGATTCGGCAAATCACGAAGCTCGATAGAAATAGAGTCTTGAGGTGCAGGAAGTGGGACAGATACACGAGTTTGATTGGCTGATTGAAGGCCTTAATAAAAATAGCATTAAATTAACATCTAAAACATTTTTTGTATTTGTTCAAAATTTCACATTTAAGTAATTTAAAAAAAAATTTATTAACAATCTATTCACCAGTAACTATCTAATGATGATAATTAGATACACAATGATGATGAACGATATATATATGATAACTAAATAACTATGATGATGATGATGATGATGATGATGATGATAAATAACGCACTTATTTTCTCAGACTGTTTTCTTCTCTTTGTTTCTATCAATAACATTTCTTTAGTGTCACTCTCTCCTTCAGTTTTCTCCTCTCTCGTTATCATATTACAACATATCCGCTAAATAAGAACAAGACGACAACATAGAGGCCTCTGTCTATACAGTACTTACATATACTTGCCAATGTACGTCTACAAAGAATTAGCTGCGGTCTCTTGACTTTGGTCTGCAGCGATTAGAGGGCATAGAGGACCAAGAAGTAATTTTCATTAAAAAATAATTATAGATAAACTTTTGCATCGACTAGAGTACAAGCGCGTTTGATCTAGTGGTTAACACTGGCTAAAAAACCAAAGGCTGCGAGTTTTATTCCTGATGATGGTGAACAATCTTTTACTTTTGTTGCAGGATAAGCGTTAGGAATAGACTCATAACTGGATTAACTTGGGTTACAATTATGATTAGCAAGAGGTTTGGTTAGGTTAATTATAGTTTAGAGTTAGCATTCATTGCTCTCAGCTAATTACTACATGATAAGAACTAATATTGCAATCAATACCGCTACTCATTGACTCACATTCATGATGTCATCATTGATGACGCGTCTACTGGGATGAGTAAGAAGCTGGTCAAAGCCTCCCAGCTCTTTCCAAGTCATCCTTCTCTTGGTGGCAGGGGCTATATCAATTGGAGCTATCGTCTCAATGGTGCTGGACATCCAGTGTTTGAGAGAGTCAGCTGTCAACTGTTTATTGTCATCTACTATGAGACGTCGCTTCCTTTTTACTTTACACGAACCTACACCTGGATCAGTCAATCATTTAGTCACCGGTTAGTCAGTCACTCAATCAATCATTTAGTCACCGGTTAGTCAGTCACTCAATCAATCATTTAGTCACCGGTTAGTCAGTCAATCAATCAATCATTTAGTCATCAGTTAATCAGTCCTTTGATTAATCAATTAGTCAAATAAGCAATAAATCTATCAATCAATCAAACGTCACTTTAACAAAACACAGAGTATATCTTGAATTCAAATAAATCCTCATTTACATCCTCGATTTAATTAAATTCAATTTAAATTCTCATTTGTAAACCAACAAAGTTCAACTGATGCGCAATGAACCACAAGTTACTATAATTGTAACAAAAAATTAATAAATAAATTAACATAAATAGTGATAAGTTAGACTTGCCTCCCAATGCCACATCTATTGGATCAAGAATAAACTGCAGAGAGTCACTGACACAAACAGTTGTATGATCACAAAGTGTCAAGTCATCAGAGCGTCGCTCTATAAACAGTGGTCATTAAAAGTTCATTATTTATCAGCTGTACGCCAAAGATAGAAAATACACTATATATATATATATTAACTTCATATATCTATTAAACGGTACCCCGACAAAATGGCCCCGGATACATTAACCCAACAAAACAGCCCCGAAAACATTAACCCAATAAAACGACACAACCTTAATCATAACGCACATCCTAATCTTAACCCTATCCATGAGAATTAGTAATAAGAGAAAATTTGTCGCGGCCATCTTGATGGGTCAAAACATATTTAAAGAATAAATAAATCACTTTTTCAATAAATCAATCAATAAATCTATCAATCAATTAAACTCAAAAACTCGTCAGCAAAGTGGTTAAAATATCAAACTCACAACCACGTAATCTCAGATTTGAATCTCATTTCAATTGATATATAATTTGAACAATCAACACAAAATAATTACTGATAAGAAAATTAATATTTTATGATATCAAATTTTAAGACATTTTAAATTAACACGAAATATTTGTACCGGGCTCAGTGATTGGCTGAGGCTCTACAAAGCGATCGCTTATCATTGGCTGCTGGTCTAATGCATTCATTTGATTGACAGGATCTTCAAATAAGCCGCCTCCCATTTCCTCTATCGTAACTCCACCCTCTAGTAAATATATTATAATAATACCAACTAATAATGATCAGATTTATAACTTGTTACGTAATACGATACTAACAATAATTTTGGTTCACTATAATGTGTTCAACATATAATATTGAATATATCAAATTGTATTATGATCTTTCTTCCTAGTGTACCCTTCTACCGAGCCTACAGTTTATCATCTTATTTATTTATTTATTTATGAACGCACAAACATATTATATACAGATATCCAAAAACACCACCACCAACAATTACAAAGTACACATTATAATAATAACAAGAAAAAACAGAACTAGTTATTACAACAAAGAGGGGAGGGGTGAGCAGAAAAAGAGGGGAGCGAACAAACGGATCAAAGGTATTAAAAAAAATACACTAAAATGGCCCGGAGAAAAAGAGAAACTATATGGAAATTAGTAAAATTTGCAAAAGGAGCAAAGGAATGAAGATTTCAAGTTATATTTGAAGCTATTAATTGAGCAAGATTCAACAACTGATTTTGGTAAAGTATTCCATGCCTTGATTGCACGACAAGAAAATTGATAGAGTTCAAGATTTGATTTACATATAGGTTTAAGTAACCTGAACTGATGTCCACGTGTAACAATAGACTTTTTACAAGCAATTCTGTCAAAAGATGACTCAAGGTTGACAAAGTGATGTAAAGATTTATAAAGTACAATATTAAAACAGCTCCAAGTCGACAAATTTCAAAGCTATCAGTTCTTTAACTTTTAAGTCTGTCAATGATAACTAAGATATTCCTGATAATTTCTTAGTAAAAAGTTTCTGGACAGATTCTAGTTTATCAATGAGGAAAATCTTGTTGGGTGACCACACTGAGGAGGCATATTCAGCAAGGGACGGACAAAAACAATGAAAGCTCTAAACAGCAGGAAAGGGGATCTGGAACTGAAGTATTTAAGAATAAGAACAGCACGCTGGTTTGCTTTCATACATAACAGATTGATATGAGTCTCAAAACTAAGAGAGGAGTCAAAGTTGATAGTTAGATCAGTAAAGTTATTGACATGTTGAAGGAAAATGTTATTTACATGATAAGGGAAGACGGTAGGTTTCAGTCCTTAACTCAAGACAACACACTTAGAAGGCGCTAGCTTCAGCTGCCACTTGGATGACCAATCATAAATATGATTAAGGCAGGACTGGAGACCATTCTCTCATCTTTCTTCTAAATGTACCCTTCTACCAAGCCATCAGAACACATCATCTACCAACCTTGTATCTGATCGTCCATTGGCTGCACTCTGTCAGCCAATAACTTCTCACCTTTAATACAAACACAACCAATCAGAAACTTCCTTACAAATCTCTTATCAATTATTTACAATTTAATGTCACATCAGCACAAAAAGACTATCAAATGATGCGTTATGAACTGTGTGTGTGTATAAATCAAGTGATGAGTGAACGTTTCACTCTTAACACAGTAGAGCAGTCAAGTATTTTTATTTGGGAATGACAGGGGGGCAATCTCTAAGTATACTCATTTTCTTATAAAAAAAATACTAATTTTTCTAATACTCATTTTCTTTTCTATGTAAGCAAAATTACGTACAATTTACATCAACTTGTTCCTAGTTAATATACTTATATTAAATTCTGGTTTGATGTGGCAAGTTAAAAACAAAAAGTCAATAAATAAAAAGGTGTCATTCAAAGAAAACAATCACAAAAGCCAGTATGTTGCTTCTCTTTGTACAAGGGACGAATGATTCAAACAAAACTCACACATGTCTTACAGACTTTAACAATCTGTCTCTACTTGCTGCACTCTTTAGCAAGAAGCTATGCTTCTCAATACATAATTTAAAATAAAAGAAAATATAAAGATCATCAATCACTGAGACACTTAAAGTTACATCATCACCAAAGACAATATACTTAACTAAGAAACTTAATTAGTATAATTGTCTACAATAAATAGCTTCACAATGATTAATCGTATTGCATAACAACTTCTTACAGTATTAATGATAATAATAATATAACAATGCTACGATAATTGAAGCATTTTTATAATAAGATGAATGAAGATGATCAGAGAGAATGATGATGACAATGAAAATAATTTAATCTAGTTAGATGCCAAATGTCACATCAGCACAATTACATAGTTATACTTAAGAGTGTGTGTGTATAAATCAAGTGATGAGTGAATGCTCATGAATCAAGTGATGAATGAGTGAATGAGTGAATCGACTCTTAACATAGCAGAGCAGTCAAGTATTTTTTTAAATCAAGGGGGGGAGCAAGAGCCGAGTATAAAAGTGTCTCATTTTATTCTTATGTTATTCATAAAACTCATTTACAAATTAACATATATCTCAACTATAACATAAAAACCATAAAAATTAAAAAAATTATATCTAAAATTTTACCATTTTGCAAACTTTTCACCTCCCTCCCATCCCCCCCTTCTCCACAAAATCCAAAATCTAAATCCAATCGTCTCACAACCGACCCCCCCTGTAATCGTCCCTCCCCTTCCTTCTCCGAAACTGAACTCTTTCCACAATCGCGTCCCTCTGATATATTCAAATTTCCCGAACAATGATCATCATCGTCGTCATCTTCAAATTCATCGTTCTCTTCTATATCAGAAAAAGAGTTCCTAAACCCCTGTGGACTTCCCAGCACGCCATTGGTCTGGGGAGTGAATGGCCCCCATGTGGGGCTCCCAAACCCACTATCTGAACTCGCATGGCGATTGATTTTCTGACAAACATTTGGGCTGCAGAGTCCAAGACTGTCACTGGATTGAGCATTTGTCATACAGTTGTTTGAGTCAAAGGAAATCGATAAACAAGCAACTCTTGGATTTACATTTGACATACTTAACGTCACATCTGTCGCTGGATCTGCCTGGGACAAAAAATCGCACGACACCCCACTGTCCTGTGATCTTAGAGAGGCCACACGTCGACCTCCAAGCTCATCTAAACGTCCAGCAACAGACATCTCACAAATACCGCTATCCTGAGACACAAGGGAACACTTAGCCGCGGAAATGGACTGGGAATCAGATGCTGAAGCTGCAGTGAAAATATTATCCATTTCCATATTTCCATCACTATAATTCAGTATATCATCATGTGATCTAGAATCAGGGTGATATTCAGGGTCCCAATTTGACTCAAAATCACCACGATTGTTCCTATCTAATCCAGTATCAGTGCATGCATTCAGATCGTCAGAGACATTATTTACTGTACCGCATTCAGAGCTGACCCTATGCATTGACGCACTGTCATTTATATGACAGCGTTTCTGAGCGATGCTGTCATAAGACATGTACTTATTAATGAGGTCACAGACGCCGCGTTGGTCGGTAGGTAAGTTTGTGCTGTCAACAAAAGCTTGAATGGCTTCGTAAGATGTCGGGGGACCAAGACTTAGATCCTCAACTGATAGCAGATAAATAGTAGAAGCATAATAACAACACTAGAATAAATGATACTAGAATAAAAAGAGTAGTTTATACTAATATTGACAAAGTTTTATAATTCAAGAGTGCATGACGCTGAGAAAAGAAAATATTTTACAATTTAGTAAAAAAATGAGTAATATTAAGTATTATTAGTAGCAACAGAGAAAATATAAAATATGTAAATGTTAAATATCTTATATAGTTTTAGTGATGAATAACATTCTTAAAAGAGATATTTGAACAAAAGATTATATACTTAATAGCAAACTACTGCCGATATAATGGACTATAAGCAAAATGTCTTACTTACATTTGCAATAAGTGTAACACTATAATTTCATTTATTGAAAAAACTTCAAATCAGACAACATTTTAATTACGCATAATGTACAGAAAACTAAGTGATGAGTGAACACGAGACCCATAATAATACAACGCAGTAAATAACGTTCTTTTAAAAATGTCTTTTAAAAATGTCTTTAGAACATTCTGCCGGTATTTAATTGAATAAGTAATAAAGTCGTAACTTGTAATTAACTAAATAATCCTAACTCTAACCTTAATCTCCAAACAAAACAATTAAATAGAGAACAGCAACAAAATGTAGTAAAACAATAAACAATATAAGGTAACAAACTGCTTTCTACTTAATTGATATTAATCTCAAAATTGAAGTTCTAGAAAAGTCAACTTTTCTACAACTTCACATTAATGACTAAAGAACAAGAAGAAAATCTAAAGAACGAGAACTGATAAGAGAGAGAGAGAGAGAAGCAATAGACAGACCAAAGTCATCATCAAATGTAGACAGCAGTCCAAGAGCAAGCACGTCCTCCTTCAGAGTGATGTCTTGTCTGAGACTTTGATTTACTGCAAACCTCGAGTGAAAGTCAACCTCACTGGACATCAGAAATAAAGTCTTAACTTGTATTTAACTACCCTTCTCTCAATCCTACAGTCATCTATAATCTTCTCTGACATTTGTAACTATTGTACCCTTCTACCAAGCCTTCCTTCTATCAACCTTACATACCCCCCCTTCTCTCTACGTACCCTTCTACCAAGCGCCTACTTACTTGATGTCAGGCATCGAGAGATCAAAGTCATTGAATGGTTGTCTGATGTTGATGACCGCCAGACTTGCCTCCCTGCCATTCACCGGCAAGTCAACCACGCCGGGTCTGAATGCTAGCTTAATGCGCACAAACGCGTCAGTGCAGTCAGTCAGCAGGTACTTGGCCTTACGAGAGTAGATCTTGACGACACCAAGCAGCAAGTGGCCTGAGATGCGTAGGGCTAGCGCTTCCTGTTATATACATTAGAGATTAGTCTTACTAAAGGGTGCAACAAATAGGTATCTTTTGGTGAAGTAAGTGATTGGCTAAAGAGTGCAGCAAGTAAATAATCAAATGTGTACATTGAATGGTATCAAAGACATTAATTGAGTGTTTTACTAAAGGGTGCAGCAAAAAGTCAAATTTGTAGACTGAATGATGTCAAAGATGTAGTTGATGAATTCAACGATATACTAAAGGGTGCAGCAAGTAATGTGTGAATGAATAATGTAGACAATATTAGATTAACCATCTTGCTGAAGGGTGCAGCAAGTATAAATTAAGAATAAAGTATACAGCTGTTAAACAAATGTCTTACTAAGGGTGCAACAAAAAGAAGTTAAGCTTAAAAGTCTCCGTTTACCAACTGTATGATTTACATGTTAAACTTAAATATGATAATAATGATAATAATGATGATGTTAATGATGATGATGATGATAATAATGATGATGATGTTGATAATAGTGACAATGATAAGTTTCTTCAGTTTTTCTAAATCTAATAATTCTAATTTATGTTATTCGAGAGCTCAAAAGTTTCTCAAATCTTGTTTCATGTAACATTTCACTGACTTGCTGCACCCCTTAGTAAGACGCTTAATTCAATGATCATATACTAATATTGTATGACTCATCGTAATACAAATATATACATTTTTTATTTTTTTATTTATATA
>JAQIXG010003834.1:0-13983 GCA_034700105.1 Oconnorella tubifera | reverse complement strand
TTAAAATATATACTGGATATAGTGTAAAGCAGAGTGAGGGTAGGTACTCCGGCAAGTTATCCCTCAAAAAATAACCTTCAGATAAAAAAAATTACTAATTCTATTCACATATACTAATTATAATAGTCCATAATTAGTATATGTGAATTTGATTAGGTACCTCTTATAGTATGAGAGCTTATTTTTGTTACATCGAGATAGCGAATGACAGTTGATTAATATTTGAATAGTAATATTTTTATTGTCATTGGATGTGTCGGGACAGAATCAACAAATTTCAATAAATCTTAGCCTGAGCATAAATAACCTATCATTGAAAATAAATTAAACCAACATCGAGTGTAGTTTAAAGACACTATCTACAGTAATGTCTTAATGCAAATAAAGGAGGATTTATATGTTGTGAAGCTCGTTTACATTGTATTTATTATTCATAACGAATTTTAAAGTATTCTCAAAAAATATTGAAAAATATCTGACATTATTTGACTATATAAAGTTCACGAGAAAATCAATTTAGAAAATCTTATATCTTCGCATGCTGTGATTAGTAATCTGATATCAGTAAAAGTGTGTCAGTTAGGTGCTTAGTGACAGTGTAAACACGTTAATACTGCAAATATAGTGTGAAGCCTAAGTACTTTTCGCTGTCATAACAGTTATTATAATGTTACTGTAATAATTTAATTTTTAGGTTGTATTAGTTTTATGTATGCTGTATTATATTCCAAGACATGCACAGTTACTGCAAGAGTAAGCCTATTAACGACAAGGTAAATAGAAAATCTATTACAATTTTCAGTTAAACACGTCATAAAAATCTTTATTGTTTTACTAAATTCTGCATGGACATACTAGTGTTAAGCTATTTTTAAAAATTGTAGTGAACAATATATAGGTCAATATTCTTTCATCATTAATTACATTTTCACTTAATAAGTCAAGATGCAATTTAGCACTATTTGAATTAGAGTTGAGTTGATTCATCTGCTAATGCTTATTATAAAAGACTAATTAGTTGTATATAACAATTCATTTAGAGAGAGATTTCAACTGCACTAGCAGCGGTTGCTCTTCAGGATCATTTAGTTAGAAGTCTTCGACTGGAAACACCAAGTCCTATTCTCAATAGATCAAGCATATCATCCACCAGACATAGGTCTACAGCGGTTGAAGCGCGTCCTGATTGCATTAATAAAACAGAGATCAAGAAAGAAGGTAGTCTTTCATCAGATGAGCTTGAACATGTACTTGATCGTCAACTATCTGCCCCAACTCTTGGTACCATACACGCTAGCTCTTAACAGTAAAAATGTTCAAATAAATTATGAAAAAGAATCTACAATTAGATCTTAATAGATTCATTAATTTGATCCTCCTCTAGTGAATGATATAGCTCATATTATGCACACAGAATGTTTACAGAATGAAATGTAAACTGAACTTGCCCGTTTTGAAATAAAATTTAAAACTGAAAAGTATTTTTGATGTTTCTATAAAATATAACGAAGCCTGTTAGTTTGATAAATTATTCATTGCAAACATGGTAATTATATTATGGATTTAGCCCAGAGATTAGGACTGACAGCGGGACCAAGCAGCCTACTGACTGAGCTTCAATGGAGCAGAATCAAAGAAAAAGCAAAACAGCGACATGACTTTCAGCAACCATGTGTTATCTGTAAGGAAGAGTTGGGACTAAAGGAACATGTATGTTAAGTATATCCAGTATATACTGTAACAACACTGTGTGACAGTGTGTGTATCATCTTTTAATATGTTTAAATCTTACATATGAATGATTAAAATCAATTTAAATCTTGTCCCGACGATTAAATGATTTACATGTAATGTTTAATTAACAAATGATATATCATTATAATTTTACAATTAAAAACAAGTTTAATTATGCTTTCATCTGCAGTATATGAACAGCTATAACTGGTATTTTGTTTACAGGTTCTGTTATCCTGTACGCATGTATTTCACAAGGTGAGCTTACATACAATAAATACTAGTAATATTGAAAGAGGTTAGCTTCAAAGCAGGAATTAAACCATAATTATTGCTTTTAATCATGATGTGCGAGTTTTAGGACTGTTTTGTTAAACAAAATTGAAGTATCATATTATTAACATTGCATATACCGGTAGTTTAGATATAGTATAATGTATAAAATATGCATAGCTACAGCTTTGAAAAATTTATCATTTGAACGTATATTTTACATTACAAAAAAATGAAACATTTTACGTATTACTAGTATAACTAGTAATGATACAGGCCAAATAGAATACATCAATATGCATCTCTGCTATACATGCAATATGGTACTCTTTTTTGCCTACTAGAGCTGTGTGCAAGCATTTGAACGATTCACAGGGCGCAAGACTTGTCCAATGTGTCGCAAAGAACAATATCAAACAAGAGTGGTGTATGATGGTAGAATATTCTACAGGGATAAATCTGCAACGATGCAAGTCTATATTTAAATCTGTTTTACAATATGTTTCTACAACAAGACAGCATAAACTTGAGTACAATTGAGTTCAATTTTTTCTAAAATTTAATTTTAGTCATCAAATGAGTAAGAAATTAAGAGTGTGTTGAATTACAGCTACGTAGATGCAAAAATACGCATGTATCTTTTGCATTGAGAAATCATTTTAAATGATTAATTTTAATCGTTTTGAAATAAATTTCATTCCATGGCTCATCTGTGACCATTAGTGAAATGCTTTAGAATACAGGCAGCATGGAGAGGCTACAAAGCTCGGCAAATGATAAACAAGCTACGCGAGCGTGATACACCAGTAGATTTCAGGTTAAGAAAGCGTTTTCATGAAAATAAGGTAAATAGATCTACCTCATAATAATTATAATAATTGTACTTGGAACTAGATATAAATATGTTTAAAGAAAAATAAAAATGACAGATTATATTCATAACTGAATTTGAAAAGAATCTTGAAGTTTATTTAATCGTAAGTAATAGTTTGAATGATTCCATTTGACTTAATAACTAAGTGATATTAAAATGATTAGAATTACTATCTCATTTAATAGTATACATCTTAGTGAGTTGTTATTTCAAGTAATAACATATTTAAAATCACAAAAACGGATATCAGTACTTTCAGAAACAATACTCGTGTGAAAACACACTGAGTTTACTCTAGAGTTCAAAAATGCTGTTCACTAAATGTAGGTTAAATTTATTCTAATATAAAAGTTACGATCAAATTTTAACTATCCGAGTCGTTTCTATTACATTACGCGATGTTGTAATTGACAGCTGAAACTAATAACAGACAGAATGCTTAGTTCTCTCGACAATAATATTGACGGTTTCATTTTTAAAGTGGATCGTGATTTGGAGGCAAGTAGGAAAGTATTTCGTAGATTTGAAGACAGTCTCAAGATTATAACAGAAGAAGAATGGCAGAGCATTCTTGCCAAGGTAATGAAGTAATTTTAAGATATTTTATTACAAAAATGTAAACAATTAATGCGCTACATAAACAATACTTAAACAATATGCTAGATATAATGGTTCAGAAAATACGTCGAGTATCATTAAAATAATCATTAGTTTATTGAATATTTTCAAACCAGATAGGCTCCCTACATTTCTTACAAGATTGAGTTACTCGATGTATAAAGGTCGCAGACCACTTTCTCGTTTATTGGAAAAACGATCATCCAAAAATATCAGCAAAAAATACATTTTGACCTCTCTATCTTGTAAAAAGTTTGGATCCTCCACTGTTTTCTGTACAGTACTTAAGTATTTATTTGCATTTATGATGACTTTAATGTATATTTTAATTACAATTTGAACAAAAAAGACATATACAATATATTTACACTTTCTAGGCACAGAAGATGAACTTCACTGATTGTTCTATCTGCTTAACTCCGCTTGATAGAAAGTCCACATTGAAATCACTAACATCCAATGATACTACGCGAATATCAGAAAATAAAAATACTAAAAAATACTTTCCAGCAAATTCAAGTCAATCTAGACATACAAATTTTGAAAAAAGATCAACATTGGCAGCAAACAAAATGAATAGCATGGAAAAAATATCGCTTGTCAACAGGATGACTTGTAATCGTAGAAAAGCTATAGTGGTGCTATCGTGTTCTCATGCCTATCACGAGATCTGTTTGACCATGTTAGAAGAACTGGCAACTGATAACATAAAGTTTATCTGTCCGATCTGTCGATCGTTCTATCAAAAACGATTACTCAATATTGATAATCAATTGGTAAAACTGCAGTAGAAATTTGGCTTAAAATTTATGCTTATATTGTACATGATTTGCCACTATAATAATGTATTCAAAGTGCAATATTGTCAATTATGTGCAAAGAAAAAGGACCCGTTTAGTGAAACTTTAATAACTTTAATAGCTAAAATATTATTAATGCAAATAATATTTCCACAAAGGTTAAAAATTCATCAATTAATGGATTAGTTAAATTTTTTTACTACTTTTTTTGCTTAGAAACCTCAACATTTTTAAATCAATTTGAATTTTCAAGTGAAACAATTTAGTGATCAAGAGTCAAATGTTCCATTTACAATCTTTGAAAATTTGACACTGAAAGCTTGATCACTTCTAACTAATTGTAATTTGCTCTAGGAAGCCTTTTTCATTCCATGTAATGTAAACTGCAAAATTTAGAAAATAAAATTAAAACTGTCAAGGTATTCTTGTGTTGTGTAAATTGCGATACTTATTTAATAACAAAACAATTTTTATCTCTAACCAATTATACAAACAAAAGACCGTCGGAAAATTCATACCAATTATCTGATTTTATACAAAAATTACAACAGTTTTACATAAAGTACACGAAGCCTATGCACAATGCACAAATACTATGAGCAGAGTACTTTGTACCTTATATCATTTTAATACTTTTTATATGCCCTGACTAAAATTTAAGATCTTCAGATTGACAGAAGAACATTCAACTGAAGGAGCAATTCTGATAAAAGGCTATCATCCTGTAAACGCGATAACTTATTTATATGAAATACATTAAAACGAGATACTGTTTTCTACATATTGTCAAGATTAAGCATCTGTAGCGTTTCTGAGATTGCCTTAGCCGTATCAACTTTTGTAATGATACCGACGATAAATGCCTTCCCCAACAGCTCAACTGCAAATTCTGGAAATAAATATTAAAATACCAAATAAAAAGGAAATAAAACCAATTTCTAAAAAGATTATTATTTTCTAAAAAGGTGATGTTTTCTTTTATGAAAATGTACAAACAGAAAGAAATATTCAAGAGTCAAATGACAAAAGAAAATAATCAATTTCTAATAAAATTACTTATTATAAACCATACCATGTGCAAGAAGAACAAAGACGGGAAGATTCAGCAGAGCTGCATTTACAATATCTATATTGCTTGATTCAAGACAACGAAGCAGGGTTTCTTTGAACTGAACAGCCAGGCTATAAATTAACATAAAAAAGACTCAGTTTCAAAAATCTATTCAATGATTTCTTCAGAGATTTGCAATATGTATCCTTATAATCCATAAAATATTTGACTGTTGGTAAAAAAAATAAAAATAAAATTACCTAAATTAATAAATTTACATATATTTTTACAATAAAAATTCATTGTTTAATTTATAAAATAAATAATGATATATTAAATATCGCTACAATTAATACTATAGAGAATCAGTAGACAAAAAATATATAAAAAAGAAAATTTTCAAAAGAGAATCGTACATAGGACTGTGCCGTAAAAGTCTCATACAGAATGTATTAGCAAAGTTGCGACATTCACTGTTGTTGACTAACATCAATCTTTTAATATCATCCTATGCAGGTAGAAAACAGGTCTGATAATAAAATAAAATTGTTGTAATATATAACTGATATAACAGAATATAACTATAACTGTAAAAACTTCACTACGATTGATGTTTTGGAATTTATAAAGGTTTAAGATAATAAATAGTTTGTATAAATTAACCAACTATTCAAGAAACACAAAAAAATAATAAAAAATACAAACATTTAGTTTATAATTTCTAACGTTATAGTTTCCAATGTTTAGAATAACAACATTTCACAACAACACCATCACGTTAACAGCAATAATATCAAACCTATCACCTTTATTTATTTAAAACAGATTTAGTTGTTATAAAAAAGTTGAGAAAGCTACCACAAAGTGTGTAAGTATCTCAACGCGTCTTTTAGACAACTCATCCAGTTCTCTCAGAGCATCCAACAGATCCATCGACTCTGAACCGTCCTTTATTCTGACTAACAGAGGCATCAATTGACCGACTGTCCATGGTGAGCAAGGCCTTGCTGCATGAGACTGAGATGAAGTCATCAGCTGAGAAGAGTTCTTAGTGACATCGGAAGACTGAATATCACTTGACAACGGCTCATTTATCGGAAGAGAAAGACCGGCGAGTAAAGAACCGAGAACAGGCATGTCAGGATAGCGTCTACTTAGTTCTCTTAAAGAAGTAATGATAACAATTATACCTACAATAAATGCTCTTACTAAAAGTAAAAACTTAAGTTTAACGTCAAGAAAAAAAAGAGTAAAATAAATTCAAACTTGTAGTATAATAAAGTAATATAGTACTAAAAAGTAATTTTTAATATTTTAAGAAATTATGTAAACTAGAAATAAATTATTATTTAACGATAATAATTTAAAATATTAATATAAGCCAGCATATCTTAAAAGATTATTTCTATATAACAATTCCTAAATCTGTAAAATGTAAAGATTTAATGATTAATGACATAATGATTTAATTTTATACTTTATATCCCGCATTACTGCCGATATATAATAATAAATATACAATAAAATATATCAATCTACGCAAATATCTAATATTATACGCACTTTAGAAGAGGGATGTACTTCTGAAATAGCTTTGAGCAGTGAACTCGATCAAAGTTGAGAAAATTGTGCAACAGTTGAACAAACTTGAGCACAATGCCTCCGAGACTTTTATTACGTAAACCGTGCAACTAATATAAAACAAAATATCAGAAATTGCATATAGGACACAACTACAAACATGATTACAGTAAGAAATTTTCAATAAAGAGAAAATAAGCAGAGATTGTATGTATTGAAAATGCATGATTATGATTCAGATGATTATGAATAAGTGTCATAACTTGTAGCAAAATGGTTAGATCTTGAAAGTGTGTAGTAATGTAATAGAATTGCGAGCCACACGACTCAAACCTGTAACCCATCAGTTCTAAATCTGTCACTCTACCAATGAGTTGCCAATAAGCTTCAACATGCATATACAATTACTTTCTACAGTTAATTAAATAAATTCAAAATGTACTTCACAAATCAGAAACTTACCATTATAAAGTCAAAGTAAGCATGAAGCACTTTCATGAAGTCATTGGAATGTTCTTTATGAAAGATTCTAGGTTGCAGTAAGTCCAGTATACCGAGTACATGCGTGTAAAGAAGCAGATAATTGCGAGACTTAAATTCTCCAAAACTGAACTGAGCCCTGCCTTGTAAGAGGGCACCGATCATTGGTAACTGTCTGCAAGTTCACAAACGGCAAAAAATGCATGTCAGCATTATATAATTCAAACAGTGATATAGTAAAAGTTTAGCATTACAGAGCAAAACAGTTTAGAAACACTGTAGTAAATAAATAAGAAATTATAACATTATGTGCAATTAAATAGAATTAAATTAAGCTAAGGTTAAGCTTTCTAATTAAAGTTCGTAAGCAACTTGACAGCTATATCTTCCATGTTGAAGATATAGCTGTCAAATTATAATAGGCAAATTGTCAAATGGTAAATGACATATTTAAGACTCAAACTAGAGAACTCTTAATCTGGATCCTATACACTAATCATTTCACCAATAAGCTTACACTCATTGGCCAAATGTAATATTTAACTTTAATGCCTTCTTCAAGGGGGCATCAAGCATGCATTTTAAATCTCATTACATAAACTAAACACTACTTAAAATATAGACAAACCTAAGCAGAAACATTGGATGCTCTGTTGCAAGTTTGCGACAAGCAATATTCGCGTCGTGCATTTTATTCTCAGCCTGATTACCACCACCAGCGACACCCAGCGACGTTACGAGACGATGAGAGACGACATCAAGCTGTTGGACAGTCATGACACAGTTAACACGCAAGTCACGACACAGTTAACACGCAAAGAAAAACAATCAATTAATAAAAAATAAATAATAATAATTTTAGATTCACATGAAACAGTTTATTGATACAAGATAAATGAAAATTGATTGATTTCTTTGTTGCATAAGTCAGCACAAGAAAAGACATTAAGATTCGGTAAAGTAAAAGAAATATTCAATCTCCATACATCAATGATAAATCTATACAATGATATAACAAACAATGATAATGATGCAACTACAATGACGATGATAATAAACAATGATTGTTTATGTCAATATCGCACATACGCTGTACCTATCAAATATATAATATAAGTAAAAAAAATTGGCTCGTAATGCAGTTCATTTAATATACGGTAATAAATATCATGATTCAATTGATGACAACAAGCTTTCAAACTGCAATATAAGATTGTTATAAAAATGTTACGTTTACAGCGATTGGTTGCAATACCTGACTATCATGAGAGACTGCTGTTGATTGGATGTCAATAAGAAATGACTCATCAATCAGTACAACAGCCTGTGGTGTCCAGAGATAAAGATCTAATACAAGACGGCGACACAGAACATCCACAGAACTGAAACAAGACTTTCTGATAAATAATATATCAAGGTTTGAATGGTAAACAAAGTGACAATGATGAAATTTAAACGCAAATATGATAAACTTTGTTATCAAACAAAATGAAACAGCGCCATTTTCTACAAGTCAATTAAAAGTGAGTACGCTATATTACGTTAAACATACCAATATGCATAACAAAACGTAAAAATTATTTAAAAACAAATCAAGTATGTCGCTTCTACTGACTAACTCCAGAGCAAATTTTCAATTATTGTCTAAATGCAACTTCACATTTAAGAAGCTTGCTGAACGATGCAAAAAAAAGCGCAACCCAAGACATGAACCCATGATATTTTAGCTGCAAGTCTAACGCTATAATAATATTGATATAAATTCAACTAAGAAAATAATATATATTCAACTGTGAAGTATGCTCAACTGATCAATTTTCTGCAATTATAATCTTTACAAAATATATAATTAGTTAAATACCTATCTGATTTGATAACGTTTAAAAGATATCCAACAGCCACTTTAACTAGATGCTTTTTACTCCAACAACAAGCGTGAATTAGCCTATTCCTTCGACCAATGGCGTTGAGGCTAGTATCCAGCGAATAACAAGCCTTGGCTTCAGTGATTATGTAGCCAATAAGAGCAGGGATATGTTTGCTTGACAAGTTAAGAACATCTTCTCTGTTGTAATTCTACAATTAGAGCAAGTACGACTAATTAGAAATATAAATTTACCTCATTGTGTTAATAAATTAAACAATATAGTCTTGATTTATTCTAATATCCTACTGGTTCTCTGCCATTTGAGAATAAAAACTGAATCAATCAATATTCAATCAATAAAATTAAACGTCTGTTTTAGATATTTGATTATATTTTCTTGTTTTTCTTATTTAAAATAATGTATTAAGTATCCTGCCATACCTTTGGCAACTTCTTATCGCGTCCCTGCCACAGTCTTGGCATGTCAATGCAAGCTGATAGAAAATCTAAAACTGTAGTGGCATCGTAACTAAACAAACAATATAGCAATACTTCAATATTTGGTACAATTCACAAGGAAAGGGCAAGACAAAAATTAACCAAAAAACAAGTAAAGCTGAGATTAAGTTAATCTTACAGAAAAAAGCATATAAATGACAGTAACAATAATATTAACAAAGTATGCAGTGGATAGCCAATATTGTTATCCATACAGGATTCAAGATCTGGGACTGTCTAGTTTCTAGTTAACTTTACCACAGCAATAATAATATTTTATTTCATATGAATCAAACCAACCATTCAATATTTTTCTCCGAGGATAAAATTCGATTCAGCGTCAATTTGATATCATTCCAACTGCCGCGATGCACAAATAATGTCAACAAATATGGCTGATCAACGCCCAGGGACTTTGAATTGATGAGATTTTTAGCAAATAAAAAGTCAATCATGGCGTCAGTGTTGTAGGATATGATGCCAGGATTGAGCAGCTCAAGCCAGTCAGTCAATAGGCCAGTTGTTTTAGATGAATGGAAGCTAATAACATTTAAAAATAAACAATTATTTAACATTGCATTAGTCTGTTGTGATCTTACTGATTTAATTTATTAATAATTTTCATACAAGCACAGAGTGGTTATTTAATGTTTAGCAGGTAATAATAGTATTATCAGAATTTAATCAGTAAAATCATAAATTAAAAATCACTGTAATTCTAATATGAAGCCAATAATGCAAATCATGAGTAAAGACACCACGTGATAAGTGAACAGTTGGCTTTTAACATATGCCACTAATTGATCATCTTTCATGAAACAAAACTTAAATTTGTAATTCTACATAAAAATCAACCTATCATCTCGCTGAGAAATTGCATGACACAAGACTTTAGTGACACCAGTGTTCTGATTAGTTGAAACTGTCTGACTGATGCATGAACCAATCACTGACTCAACGTCAGAATTAAACGTCTTCCTTGATTCTTCCAAAACTATACAAGCAGAACATGCACTTCAATTTAGCAAAAATTATGTTTAAAGATTATAAATAATTATAATTATTATTATGATTAATATTAAAATTGAAGCAAGCAATTTGTTTGAAGATTCAACAAATTATAAAGTGTTTGAAATAACGATGGTTCAATGTGGAAACGATAAGATAACTTTAAAAACTATTAATAATTTCACATTAGCCCTATATCTATTATTTTCCTTCTACTTAACTTCTAAGTTTCAAACAAGACAAACCGTTTTTGAGTCTCTCATCTTGTGGAAGTTTTGCATCAACAGCCAAAGTTTCACTCGACTTAGAACCAGTGCACAGAAAGTCAGAAGTTATACGGTAAAGATTACATTTTGTATCACACAGAGATTTCTTTAGTAACACAGCCAAGCGTTGTAAGTTCAAATCATCCTGTGAATTTACTTCTTCATTTATAATAACAATAAAAAATGATTAATATAATTCAACGCAGCTGTATTTGCCAGGTGTTTTATTAGATAAAGCACTGAACTGTGTGTGTTTTTAACTGATAAATCTATCAGACACACTATTCAATAATGTTATACAATATGAGCTGTTTTGAATAATATTAATATAACTCATACAATCAATTTAAGTGTATCTGTTAATACAAAGTTAAGAAGACAATTATTACAAGTTAAATAAAAGAAATTTTGTAGTAAAATGTCAAAGAAATATAAAATATTCAAAATAATATCCAGGAAAAATTGAATAAGTGCGCAACCTTTTCAGACAAAATAATCTTCATCATAGGACAAGAGAGATGTTGATATCTAATCAGACCAATCAGAAACAGTTTAGACGAGTCACCATTGAGACAGCGAATCAGAGCCTCAACTAACATTGCTGCAAATGAAGGACTACGCATACTCTGCATAAAATAACATCAAGAATATTTATTTCATTTACAAAATATCCGAAAAGTGCCAGCTTGTTAAGTTTTGGATAGGAGTTGAACTCAAGCACCCCTGATTAAACAAACTTTTGACTTTACCACTGCGTAAATGAAGCAAATTTACTTAGTTTTAAGAGACTTATTATATAAAATATATACAAAAATTTCAATCCAATATGATCTGACAAAGCGGCTTCAACCATTAATTCTTAGGGTTAAGATTGAAATGATGTTGAAATAAAAGTGCAATGGTGTTACCTTTAGCAGTGCCCAGTAATTTTTCTGTCTTTCTGAAGCGAGATCCATGGATGTAGTATCAAATATCTACAGAATATAAAGTAAAATATATGAAGAAATTTATAAAAAAACATCTTACAACAAATTATAATAAAAATTAATATCAATTTAATATAACAATATTATGGATGCCGTTACGTTTGTCTTTTGATAAAATTGTACATCAGCAAAAAAAGGCTGTTGCGGTGACAGATTATTTAAATATAATATTTGTTTACTAAATGCTCTTGCTTAAAGACTATCGCATGAATCTATATTTCCGATTCTACCTCAACGTCTCACACCACATATAGCGATTAGACCAACAATATTGACATCTAATAAACCGAATGACATACTTTTAAAATGAGATCAAACACAAGTTTGCTGTCAGTTCGTGAAGCACCTATATCTACAGAACGTTCCAGTTTTGATAAAGCTCTCTTGCGTTTAGATATCACGATTCGCTGATCGTCTTCTACAAGTAAAATAAGATAACGAATAAATTAAACTTTGACTTAAACGCACTGAATCAGATGCTGGACTTTAATAAAGAACATTCCCAACAACCAAGCAGTAAAACCAAGATCTATTTATATTATGTACTCAATCTAATTTACATGCAGAAAATTAGAGCAAAGTTGGTCTATAAAGAATAAAAAAACACACGTTATATATTATCTTTTAAATCTTTCTTTATAAGCCACAGGCTAAATTCACTGGATTATTTTCTTTGCATTAACATTACATTTTTTGCGGAAAACTTACATTTTGAATAAACATTAGCAAATTTCAGTTGACTACTAAACATATCTGAATCACACAAGCGGAGAGAATAAAGTCCAAAAGCTTAAAAATACATCACGCATTTGAATTAGAATGATTATATGCTTAAAATTTAAAAATACGCTAAACAATAACAATACTACGCAAAATAAATTCAAAAATAAGCTTCAGTCTTTCTATGATAAAGAACTTAATTTTATTAAAGATAGACAACTAAATTTTAAATGACAAAAAACTCTCTTTCTCACCGGATGCGTGCAGACCAGATGCGCCGGTGAGCAGGCTATAAAACTTATCCCCCCCCTGCGCCCCCCTCATCTGCTGCACTTCTATCAACTGCGCCATGTACGTGTCATCTGACACCGCCTGTTTCATCGCGCTATGATCAATGTCGACCGCTTGATCGAGGCATTGAAGAAGCTTGGTCATGCTTGGAACGGGTATGCCGAATGATTGAACAAACAGTAAGAGTTGACTGTGATCCAGATCAACCAATGCTATGTAAATAATACAATATTAAAGTAAAAAATATAGTTACATTTAAAGTAAACAAATATAAGCTTAAAGTCCATATGATTATTCGTGAATTACAGGTATGACATACAGCTGATAAATTTAACATATTATAAAAGTGTGCGTATAGCAAATAGTCACGCGGGATTCAAATCTATGACCTGCTAGTTTCGAGCATACTGTTGTAACCAGTGCTAGTTCCGCAATGAATTCCATATGATGAAGTTGTTTGAGACGCAGTATATGTATCAAACAACAATACATTTGAGTAATAATCCTACGATCTATATCTTACATGTAAATCTCATAAAAGTGACAATGCAGTAAGCTAATGTTCTCATACAAATAAATGTTATGATATCAATTCACGAATATACTACTCTAACTAATCAAGACTATCATGATACACCAGAAGAAAACTTTTAACATTATTTCTACCTGAATCAACAAGACGAGTAATGCTAGAACGAATCATACGTAGTTTCAACCAATCAGGAAGCAGCAAGGCCTCCTCAGATGTGTCAACTAGAAAAGCTGACGGGGGAAGCCCCGCCTCTGGAAACCAAGCGTCCAATAAATCCATGAACTTACTCGAACCTCAAGAAAAAGAAACATCTTGTTTAAATATCATAATATGATCTAAATGTGCAGTAAATATGATCTAAATGTGCAGTAAATATGATCTAAATGTGCAGTAAATATGATCTA
>JAQIXG010003833.1:0-13983 GCA_034700105.1 Oconnorella tubifera | reverse complement strand
GGTTTTTATACACACACCTTTTTTTAAACGAATTGTTACGTTATATATGAGCGGTCAATTTGTTTGATTATTATGTGTGAGTGTGGAAGAATTGTTATTGTTTAATTATGAATTATTTTGTTTCTATTGGTCGATTATAGATGATTCTCATTTTTGATTGATTGATTATAAATGATTCTAATTTTTTATTCTTTGATTATAAATGAAATAAATGATTCTCATGTTTAATTGGTTGAATATAAATGATTCTCGCGTCTGATTGATTGATTATAAATTGATTCTCATCTCTGATTTGTTGATTTATAGGACAGCGGAGTATCTCTTGCGACATCTATTCCATGTCGCTCAGCAGTCTAAAGAGACTTGTATGAATTATAGAAACTTAGCCATTGTGTGGGCGCCTAATCTACTGAGGTCTGGTCAACAATAGATGCATTTAGAGACTACAGTTGATAATTGTATTGTTTAAGTGTAATATGTAATAATACTAGTATATGTAAAGTGATATCAGTTGATATAAGTAATAATTGATATATATGTTTCATTAACAATACTCGGTTATATGTTTCTCTTATGTCTACTATTACAAAGCCAATGTAATTTTCACTTGTGTTCACACATTATATAAACATTTGCTTTTATAAAATAGAGGTGTCCTGATTTATCAGTTCAATTTTTAATTTTTGAATATCTGTTCACCGAATTTTTATTTGCATTACTTGTGGAAACTATTAGCTTTCTGTCTCTATATAAACGTTATTACTTTTATATCGCCTTGATTATGTCATATTAAAAGTTCTAATCAATTAAATACTTTTATATTTGTATTTGTGTTGTAAAAATTAGAATATCTTTTTGTTTAGATGTAAAGAGTTAGATCAGATGGTTTCTGGCACAGCTAATCTGCTAGGCGTAGGCCTACAGGCTGTAGTCACTGAGTTCCTTATTACCCATGTGGCTGATATATTTATAGACAGCCAATCAACGTCAAGCATTCCATCAACCAATGGTATTTAACATTCTCTTTTATTGTTAATATGCAATGTCTGAGTAATATATAGGCATATATTTATTTAACTCAATTGATTTATTTTGAAATGAATTAATTGTGTTTAGTCCTGATAATATATATTCACTGAATTAACTTTCTTGTTAAAGGGTGCAACAAGATTTATAAACACTGGATTTGAGCGGTATATTGACTAAATATATTGTATATTGGATTAACTAAAGTATAATAAAAGTGTTATAGATTAGCTACATAAAAGTGCATAACATAAAAGAGCATTAATTTTTAATATAATACAAAAATTTAACAGCTCAAGTTCAGACTCCGCGTTCCCCCCAGTCCTTAAGGTCTCGACCCATCGCCCTACTGTCTACCACCAAGCTACTCTCCCTGGAGGAGGCCCAGGAAAGAGCCCTGGCTAATGCCGCCCCTAGGCAGAAATATATAGACGTGGGGGCCGGCCCCTCGGCACTTCCTATGTATCATACTGTTATAGATCTGCCAAAGTAAGAATACAATCGGTCTTTTTAGACACCTTTTTTTAATTGTCATCTTTTTATTATAAGTCTTAAATTTCTGTATTGTTTAAATTTAATTCCGTGAATATATTTTAAAGTTTAGTTTGTATGTTATAACATATTGCATATATTTTGTCATATTGCTAAAGGGTGCAGCGAGTTATAATTTTTATTGAGTTGTGACTGATGCAGCGTTAATTTTGCATTCATTATATTAGATATTGCTATAGTGTTGTTACAATACATGTTGAGTATTTTCAACACCCTTTTAATGCGTTTTAAAATAGTATAGAGTAGTTAATAAAACGAATGTTATTAACTACTTATACTATTTTATATTAATTTATACTAATTTAACAGTTTAGGGATTGTTTGTTGTATACTTTCAATCTATAAGTAGCATGTTTTGCTTGTTTATTTATTTCATTATATATTAAATTATTTATTTAACTATTTGTTTATTTAATTATTTAGTCGTAAAGGTCGTAGGTCAGGATGGAAGTCAATATTTTCTAGATCAAGATCAACGAGTTTAAAAGATGAAGTTGATGATATGCCTGAAACAAGTAGAATATTCATTTATAATAGGCTATTAATTTGTAATTATTAGAAATCATGTTTCAAAATGTGTTCCATTTAATTCTAGTTGGGCTTGCATTGATTTTAATTTCAAAGAAAACATTTGTGAACTGTCAGTAGTTTCTTTTATAATATAATTATTTTTTGGTAATTTAGCTTTGAAAATACATTCAAAATATTACCTGCTTAGAGTTTTATATTCGTATCATTTGCATACTGTAGCAATACGTATTGTAATTGTTTGTAGAATTTATATATTAAACTTTGAACTAATTATAAAGGTGTCAGTTTGTTGATGTTTTTATACTTTTCTGATTTAGTACAAAGTAGTATAAGTCGACTAGGAATTGAAGAGAGGGTGACAGAAGACTGGCAGGCGGGTGGCAAGATGAGAAGTGCTGATTCATTGACAGGGGGCGTTTCTTGTCACGAACAGGGGGCCTCTGATGAAATAGGTAGAAATCTGACACCAGTTTTTCATGTATACTTTTTTCATAAATAGCTCATTAACAATGATTGATATTTTTGGATCATTACTACTATATTCATTTTTTAATGTTAAATATTCACTTATCACTTGGTTTCTGCACATTAAGTTAGCGATCTGTTGTTTACTGGTATTTATGAGCTGATGTTATGTTAAGCAATAAGAATGAAATTCAAGATTTTAATATTGAATTTTTAAAGCTATAAACTCATCTTCCACATTTTCTATAAAATAGCCAAAGTTTATTTTCTTGCAATTTGTTTAATTTTACGTCAGTTTGACAGTTTCTGTTTGTAGATTTTATGTTCTTTTCATGTAATTTTTGTAGAACTTTGGCGTGATGGAAAGCGTCGTTCTATTTCCTGTGACATTCCCTTCGTGTCAGATGTTGTTAGATCAGATGATACAGATGTCGATGACTCGCAGAGTTTACAAGGTGACAAATATGATCAGTTTTTTTTCGTTTATTAAAGACGCTGTAATTAAAAGGACACCTTTTTTTACTGTTCGAGTTTGTCTATAAATTATTTTCTTGGAGTTAAATATACAAATCTATTTCTTTTTGAAACAAGTATTAAATAGTCCATTGAAACATAAACAAATGAAGTTATTAAATAAAACTTTATTAAATATGTGCTATTAAATAACACAGTATTCAATAACATTTTATTAAAAAATATGTTATTAAATAACAAACTATTATATGACATGCCTTTAACTAACACGTTATTAACTAGCGCATTATTAACTCTATTAGGCCTATCGCGCAAACGTTCCCTACCCAAGCATCGCACCGCTAGCGTTGACGTCACACCGACTGACCTACGAGCTTTCATCTCTCACAACACGACACCATTCCCTTCGTCCAATCAAAATGCTCGAATTTCTCAAAACTTTATCACGACATCATTTCCAAATGCTACCAATATCGAACTAAATGACGCCAATCATTTTTTTACCTCTCGCGCTCAATCAGCGTCATTCCCTCCCTCCCCCCTCTCTCCCTCTCCCCGTCACGCCTCCCTTCCTGCTACCATCCACCCAGATGATCCGCGGAAAGATTCCGTTCTGGATCTCGGATCAGTTTACATTCCGCCGCCTGGTTCTGAGGATGGAAAAACTAGGGGGATGACTTCGGGGGGGCAGCGGGGGGTGGATATGTTCCCACCCCCCGGTATGTTTATCCCCACGTCACCTACGTTTCATTCATTGCCGGCTCACTTGCCAAGTAGCGTCTATCAGTTGCCAACGGCTTGTAAGTCACCGCTGTTTAAAGTCAGACCTAAAGGTTCAACGTCGAGTGAGAGTGGAGTGATTAGAAATGATAGTGAAGTGATAAGAAGTGATGGAGGAGTGATAGGAAGTGATGAGGGAGTGAGAGGGGGTGATAATGATGAAGATGAGTTCCTGTCTTGGAGTTTGTCTAAGAATTTGAACAGCAGTGAACTTGTGAGTGAAGTGACTGGAAGTATGGATAGAAGGTTAGTCATTTGTTTGTCTGTTTGTATGTTTGTCTGTCTGTCTGTCTGTCTGATAAAATTACATATTAAGTATATGCAATTCTACATGTATTGCATATAAACATGTGCCTACTTGTATATATGCAATACATTTAGATATATACATAGCGTTTTAATTTATCATTTATTTCTGAATTTATTTCAGAATGTTTGCAGCTACTTCAGATGTCATCATTTCCACTGACATTAACCCACCAGTGTTATTAACCCAAACACCCAATTGTGATGTCAATAATGACATCACGGGTGTAATTGAAAGGCGAGACACCGGAGTTAAAACCAATTCTAGTAAAGATAGAACAATGTCAGGAGAGTCTACTGGCAGCCCTCCACCTAAATTACCAAAAGAAACGAATAAGACACCTTTTTTAAACGAACAAAAAAGTAGTAAATCAACAGCTTTTTTTAACGAGGAGAAAAGTAATATAAAATCAACACCTTTTTTAAACGATCAGAAAAGTTACACCAAAACGACACCTTTTTTAAACGAACAACAGTTACTGATTGATAATAAACCAACACCGAGATCTGTTTCAATTAATGAATTTAAACCAAATATTTTATTTACAGGTTTACCTAATTCTAAATCTATGGGGGGGGAGGAGAAAATAGTTTTTGGTAGGCCCCCTTTACCCCAATCTTTACCACAAAAAGGAAACACAATCGAATCGAAACATTTTCCAATTACAACGAATTTTGTCAGTTTAAATACAACGAAAGATGTAAAATCAAATGAAACAAAGGACGTCAGATTTTCAGCTGATTCAGATTTATTATCGTCTAGAAAACGCAGTGTTAAGGAACTTAAGTCGACATTTGGGTCTGATGCTCCCTCTCCTAATTCTCAATGTCGCGCCACCGCTCCTGGAGTGACTGCTAGAGCGATACGGACTTATAACGATGAGACTCGGACATTTGGAAATGACGGCATTTCCGGTAATGAAAATATTCCACCGAGACGTTCAGTCGATGGTTTGCAGTTAAATTCTCACGCAGGGGGTGTAAAGTCTGAATTACGTGGGGGGATGGTGCAGCCCAGTAGCGCGCAAAGGGTTGATGCCCCCCTGTCAGTATCTGTGGCTGAAAAGCGTAAAAGTTTTCAGAAAGGTTTGGAATCGAGTTGCGGCGTTTTAGATAGCGTGCAAAAAGTTGGTTTTTCTAAACAAACGAAACAAAATACAGATTTAAATTTTGCGCAGAAAAATGAAAAATCTGCCGAAATGTCCGAGCAACAGTATTCGAATATTTTACGTGAGGGGTTATTAAGGGGGAGGCCTAGTGTAGGGGGGGGTGGGCAGGAGGGAGGGAAGGTAACGGGGGGGAAGGGAAAGTTTACCACACGTTCGAGCATTCAGGGACATTTAGTGTCGTCTGGTGGTAACGTTATTTCATCTCAGTTAAATTCAAAGAGCGATAAAGTTGAAAATAAAACGACACCTTTTTTAAGCGATTCAAAACAGCTTAATAGGACAGCTTCTTATGATGTCGTTTCTAATAAGGTTACTACTTCTGTGGCGCAGGCGAGAAAATCAATCGATACAGCAGTGGGGGGGTGTGTGGGAGGAGGGGGGATGGGGTCAGGGGGGAGGGGGGGTGTTGTTTCAACCCCGACAGATATTGAGGGAAATTTTGGCGCATTGAAAGATAGGAAAAAACTTTTTGAAGTTGTAAATAAATAGATATAAATAAGATATATATGATTTTTGGGTAATTTTGGGTTTATGTTAATTAGACTTTGTGTTGATTTGAATGGATGTGATATTTATTGATAAGTAAATTTGTTTAATTTTATATACATATATATTAGTATTGCTGCGAATTGAGAATATTATAAGCTGCGTTAATATTGTATGTTAAGTTTGATTTATTATATTAGATTTGTGTTCTTTAATATTGTTTTAAATTAATGCCTGAATCATTTTCTAAATGATGTAAAAAGTTCAGTGGTTAATACTTTATGAAATTGTAAAAACTTTATAAGAAATGATAAATGGTTGAAAAAATGCATAGTTCAATGATTTCTTAATTGAATGTATTAAATTATGTAAAGTGAATTTTTTGTAATGTGAAAATACTTCTAATATTATTATTAGTTCATTAATGATCCAAGCACACCTTTATTTTACTTATATTCAAGTGTATTAAATCAATTTTGATTGAATTTGATTGTTAGTGTTGAAACTTTGAATAATTATAACTTTTATTATTATTTTCATAATATTAAAAAAATTAATTAATTAATTAAAATTTCTTTTCATTAATATACAGTATATTAAGTATATATTCAAGTATATAATCCTCTTTTAATACATAGTCAGAAGTTGTGAGAAGCTGTATATAATGACTTGATCTAATGCATGTAATACATCTGCCTATTGATTCGAGTGCTTTTTGAGGGTTTTACATCAAGCATTATATATTAGAGCATCATTTCTAAGATCTGAAGGTCAACAATATTTGCTGTAGGAAACACGTGCATCCTGACAAACATTCTAATGGACTCCAATACTCTGATATAATATGTAAGGAAATATTTGCATAATTATGCTTCTTTTAAGTAATGTTGTCTTATTAAGAAAACGACACCTTTATTTACACTGTCAACTTTCGGCGGGTTATTGCGTAATGATAATTCATTAAAGAATCAACTGCGGTTAAAATGTTAGATTAAGATTATTATGACAATTAAACAAATATCCTTTACTATCTCGAATATAACGAAGCGATATTTGGATTTCCATTGCAATTTTGATTTATTTGTGATCGTAATAAAAAGGTGTCATTATAATGTAATTTATATTATAAATTGTTATCGTTCGTGTTTTCCCAAGTTACTACTCTCACTCGTAGAAATATCGACCATTTATCACTTATTTCCATTAACTTATTAATTATATCACACTTTAATTGCGAGATCTTTTAATCATCTTAACGGAACTTTACACAATTTCTAACAAATTCTACGCAGGTATTTGATGCGGTATTTCATTGATAAAGATTGTTCATCGTTTTCTTTGATGATTTTTGATGATAAAAATAGCCAAGCCGCGAAACTCTAGAAAGTGACTTCAACGAGTTAAAGTGGTTTGTGTGTCAATAGAAATTTCACCGGCTATAAATTTATTTCTAGGATTAGTTAAATATTGATCTATTAACTCTCTAACAGATTAACTTTCTAGAAAAATGCTCTTAATACATAAAAGAAACGCCGATTTTAAAGAATCTACAACATAAAAATGATATTAAAAACGATGATTTAAATAGTAGTCAATGTATAGTAGTCAAATATTTCAGTGAGCAAATGTACATTTTGCATTCTAGTAATATTTAAATTAGTGTTTTTAAACCCTTTACTTTATTACGTAAGCCTATGTCTATTATTATTTCAGTTTCTTCAATAAATTCAGATGATAAATTCAGTTTCAAGTAGAAATGTTCAAATTGCTTGATAGTTTTGTTAAAATTTATGCAATATGACTTGCATTATGTGAAATATATAGGCCTAGTTAAAGTAAACTTGTAAATAAAGGTGTGCGATTGAAGATTATATTAGGAAAATTTAGAACAATTAAAGTCAGAATTTAGATCTCATTTTTGCAGATAATATATAGGCCTAATTATCAATCATAATCCTCCTAATTAATTCAACGCGTGATTTGATGTCACGTGATTATAGCGCGTGACTCATAGTAAACTTTTATTGGCGGAATGTCTTTCTTAAGTTTGAAATAATGAATCGTTTCATCTCTTCAGTTATTTACACCTGTCTAAAAAGTTGTACAAGTAATGACCGCAATAACGCATACCTTTTTAAAGTAAACCCTATTTGAATAAATGTAATCAGAAAATAGTTCTATGTTTATCTGTACTATAGATAGTTTCTAATTACCAATAAGATTAAGCTAATGAACAGAACAGATTATCTAAACTGACTGTTTACGGAGACGATGTCTATAGACAGGAGACAGCTACAGGATGCTGTCCACGAGCAGCAACAAGAACGTAGACAGCAGAAACCGAAAAGACAGCCACGAAGGATTAAACAAAACAAAACGAAACATATACCACAAAACTATCAATCAGAACACGTTATACTAAATCAACAGAGATTCTATTTGCAGGAATCGAACTCTAAACCTTCGAGCGATGATTTCTACAAAACAGAACTAATCGGTCAAAAAAGTTCGATTGAACAAGAAAGTCATCAATGTTTTAATCCATATATAGTCGACGCGTTATTTAGCAATCAGTTAACTTTACATGAATCGAATCTTAATCACCAGAAATTAGACTTTAAAGAAGAAAATAAAGATTTATCAGCGCAAGGTATTAAGCAGAATGTTTTCGGAGAAACAGAATTTCAAAGTTCGTTTAAATGTAACGCTGATATTTCGTTTCAATATTTTCGAAATTGCGCATATCGCAGTCAAGATTTAAAAAAATCAAATGATGACGTAACATGGAATTTATTGCTAGGCAATCAAAATACGTCATCAAACGTTAGTCATCCGATGAGTCATCGGAATGAGTCACACATTCAGCGAGTTATTGACGTCACAGCAAGGCCACTTAACTGGCAGACGGTTAACAGTCGCTTACCTTTAGAACTAGACGATGACGTCAGAGCTGAGAGTTTTAATAGCGGGACTTATTCGTTACGTCATTGTGACACGTTAAGTTGCAGACCAGTAACGAATTTGGAAATAGGTAGGGAAGCTATTTTTATGTAAATATTTGGAGCTATTATAGATTTAAGCAATATGATTTAATTTTATCAAAATTATAGCTCTTGTTTCGCTTTAATCTCTTAATATATTTAAGAGCTGAATGATCTTAAAATAAATTGAAATATTTTAAATATTTACGGAAAAATAATTTCAAATTCAAGTATTTTGTATAGCCTACTGTTGATAAACAGAAACTGATATATAAAGTTATGTTTGTCATATTGTCAATCTAGTAATTTACAAATTATCCCTCAAATTATAAGCAACGTTTTGTAAAAAAGGTGTTCAAAATTTTCGACGATAAGAAATATTCAACTTCATATTCACTAATATTTGAAGCCTGTATCTCATCTTTCAAAATCCAGAAATTTCATCTGCCAGCAAATTTGAAAGAATTGTTTGCTTATCTGTCGAATTATTCAGAATCTTTTGAATTTTCTTGTATTTCTTTACTAACTACTTTACATATTAGTATTTAGACAAGGTTAACGATTCTAAACAAATACACCAAGACGACGAGACGTCAAAAGACGCGTATACAAACTGTCACGTAAGCATCCTATTAATGAAACTCTCTGCATTCCATAATCTGTTATCTTTGAGTCCACAGAATTTACAAAGTGACACGTTTGTGAACAAGATCTATGTAAATACACAGAGGAGTGTACACTAGTACTCGGTGGTCAGTTTGTACGACTGTGTTGTACAGTTTATACATTCAAAGTTGTACAGTTTGTATGAAATGTACTGGTATGATGAGATCATTGGTGGTCGCTGAGATATTCAAATGATGTTCTAAATTTGCTCGAATCAGTCTTTATATGAGTCTTACTAAATTCACTCCAATAACTCTAGATTTTATATTTCTTAGGATTTACATAGACATCTGAAGTAGATATATTTATTTGAAATTATTTACCATTTTTTAATATAATTGACTATATAAATATAGTATTTCTTCATATATATTATGTTAGGCACACATGGTAAGTATACTTTGTTCTACTTTACTCGATTCGTGTGTATTGGGTACTTTTGCATAAAAAGATTTGTATCAGTTGAATTTCATAATGAACTTCAATTATTGTACTTCAGCATTCTAAAACTTGAAAGCTGGAATAAATTGAAAAATAAACACAAAACGTGTTTCTTTTCTTTCAATGTTATTATTTGTTCTTTGAATCAGTTTATCTAATTATTAGATACTGCATCATCCAGCAGTGAACTGATGCCTGATGTACTGACCCCGGGTACAGCGCAGAACTTAAACAAAGCGCTTTGGGACACATTCAGTGGATTCAATAATATCAGAATAAACTTTAACATTCCTCCAGGTATTACATTCTTAATTACGATTAACTTTTTTTACTTATTTATTTTGCGTTGGATATTAATGAATTTAGTTTAGCTAATGAAATGTGAATAATATCGCAAGAAAGCATAGATGTATCGTTATTGTAAAAGATTTTATTGTTCATAAACTGTTATAATTCAGGACACATCACTGTTATAATTCAGGCGATCTGATGAATCACATTTTAATTATTAATAGTAAGAATCAGCTATTATAAAAAGGTGTCAATTTGTGATTTATTTTAAACAATTTGTATTTGTGTTCTTTTCTATATTAGATCCCCAACATTGGACTAAGGATCACGTGACTATATGGCTTGAATGGGCGATTAGTGAATTAAACCTTGAAATCAGCCCAAACTGCAGTCTACAAGGTGTCTCTGGGTCTCAGTTGTTTAACATGGGGCCTGAAGAATTCTGTAGACTTACATCTGAATGCACTGGGGATATACTTTGGGCTCATTTACAAATGTTACAACAGGGTTAGTATAAAATTTCAGTGCTACATTATTTTAAAATTTTTATCAATGTATTTTTGTCAAAACGGCTACTGACAAAACGACCCCGACTGTTAAGGATTAGGGTTTGAGTTATGATACTGGTAAGCGTTAGGATTAAAGTTTGGGTTTGTGCTAGCGTTAGCGATAAGTTTAGGGTTGATTAGAGTTATTCAATGAATTGATGGGGCCGTTTTGTCGGTTAATGTGTTCAGCTAGGCCTTTTTGTCTGGTTAATGTATTTGGGGCCGTTATGTCAGTATACCATATCATAATTATTATCATCTTTGCTATCATAAATTGAATAGAATGCTACTATTGATTAATAATTATAGTGAATTATTTATTGATAATTATACTTTTTGACAATACAGAAGCGTCACAAAGGTTGACTGACTCGCCTGATCAATGCAGTCTTTTCTCTGAATCATTCAACCGTGACTCCTTTAAGAATGATGTTTCAGATGATTCTCAGACGATCATGACGTCATCTCATTCCATGCATCGACTTACTCCAGATGAATTCATAAAAGGCAAAGGTGAATAGCTTTTTATATTCGTTGAATGTCGAAATTATTATCATAGTATTATCAGTTCTTATGATAATGATAATGATGATGACATTGCTATCAAGATTTTCAATGCCTAATTATTAGATTGTTTTATTACCATCATTATAATTATTTGTATTTTAATAATTATCGTAAATCATAATAACTATTTTAATTATAATAGATATACAACATATATGAGATTGTAATCAAATTGAAAAATGCAGTCATGTTTTGTGAGGCTTTAAAAAAGGTACGAGTGTATGTTAACGGCATATTTCTAAAGCTTGAATGTTTAATATGTCCAACTTGATTTAGATATCAAATAACTTTCACTTGATTGTAATAGAATTTATTAAAATCTCAGATCACCATACAGATGCACAATTCTACAATGATGAGTCATCATTCATAATGCCTAGCGGTGACATCATGCCTAGCGCCCATCAGACATTTTCATTCCCACCAACCCCAGCCTTCGATACTAGACCATCGACCAATCAGATGTCTTCTTACAATTATCCCGTAGTCACGTGTGAGTTTATAAAAATTAAAATTATTAACATAATGATTTAGTTTATGATAATGTTGCTGCATATAAGTTCAAATATTTTGTTAAAATTTATTTAAAACCTAGCAAAGTTCCTATAAAAAGGTATTTTTTATTTATATTTTATTCATTATCTGTATATATATGTAATGTAAGAATAATGTAAACTCATTCGATATTAATAAGAAATATATTCTTACTACAGCTTCAATGACGTCTCCAATTTCAAATCTTAAATACACCGAGTTCATCCCTCTCACACCAATTTCACCAAACACCCAATACACCACCACCCTCAGTCTAGCCCCCTCCCAATCCGAAAACTCTTTGTCGCCACCTAATTCACAAGTTTCTACATCACCATCCCGAATACAAAATCTTGTATCATTAAATCATTCATCAGAAAGTCTGACGTCATCTAATCCTAAAGAAAGCTTAGTATCAACTCACTTCTTGCAATTGCTTCAAGGTTCATAATATTTTATATTAATTTCATAAATTATTCTTTGATATCTCTTAAACTATAGTGTATTTATTCTTAAATATTAATTTAAAAAATGACTTTGTATAGAATAAACTAAAATTAAGAAAATTAAATGATCAGTTTCATCATTTCTATTTAATATTTCAGATAACAATCTCACTAATGAGTCAGTCACATCTAGTCAATCAATTGCGGATAATTCTTGGAATCAAACTTTCTTAGACCCTCCCGCTGTCCCCCTAGCCCCGCCCCTTTCCCTCATAGAAAGTGTAAACTCTTCTTTTATTGGTCGAAATCTTTCAATCGACGCTGATTATTGGCTGAACGAGCAGCTTATTAATAAAGATCAACAGTCATTGATTGATTGCTCATTTCTAAACTGGAATGCAACTCCCAGTGTTGTTCCAACACGTGTACTTAATACAGGTTGGCCAATTATTGCTCAAGTATCTAAAGACTATTTACTTTTCATTCAAAGTCATTTTTATATTATTTTAATAAATAACGACTTGTATGAACTACTTGTATTCACATTAATCATTAAACATGATTAATGTGAATTAATCATGAATTAATCATTAATGTGAATTAATCATGTTTTTTTCATTTGATTCAAAAATATATTATACATAGAGACTATTTTAAAAATGTGTGTAATGTAATTTTTATTCTATCTTTTTAGCACTATATTCAACAATAAGACTGTTTTAAAAAGGTGTTCTGTATTTTATTTTATTCCAGGCAGCGGACCGATCCAACTTTGGCAGTTTCTACTCGAGCTGCTTTTAAACAACTCTTGTCAGTGGTTTATTTCCTGGACGGGGGACGAGTGGGAGTTCAAATTAAATGACCCGGATGAGGTCGCTAGACGCTGGGGTCAGAGAAAAAACAAACCGAAGATGAATTATGAAAAATTAAGTCGTGGGTTGAGATATTATTACGACAAAAGGATTATATTGAAGACAGCAGGAAGGAGGTATGTATATAGATTTGTTTATGACATGGCTAGTTTGCTGCATAGGTCACCGGAGCAAGTCTTTCAAGAGTTTGGTTTGACTCCACAGAGAGACAGTTATGAGGAGTTTAAGTGCACGAATACTGCGTTGTGATTGGACATTGTGTGTGCGGGTTATAAATATAGTGTTGTGTTTGACTGAAGTGTGTGTGTTTTAAATATACTAATGCTGCGTTGTGATTGGTTGAATTGTGTTGACGTTAAATACAAAGTACTGCGTTGTGATTGGTTGATATTTTAGAGTTACTGCACTGTGATTGGCTCATATGTGTATATATCATATTTTGCAGTATTTTATATGGGTAATTATAATGATTGAAACTCGTGTTCAAATTTGGCAGCATTTTCTACATTATTTCAATGTTTATTCTCAATTTGTGTTCAGATTTGCCTTTGTATCTCAATTTTAATGCTTTTATAGAAATGTGTTCAAATTTCGGCATTTTAAATGTCTATTTTTATACTTTTGCTCAACTGTTAATTAGCAGCATTTTGAACATTTGTATTCGGAATGATTGCATGTTATTTTATTGCATTTTATTACATATATTTGTAATATTACATTTCAGTAGTTAATTATGATTTGTTTATTGTGTTCAGATTTTGATAGTTTTGTATAATTATGTATTACAATCTTTTTTTTATACTTGTTAATAATAAGTAACAATCTCTTTGTAAATTTCTTAAATCAGT
>JAQIXG010003832.1:0-13988 GCA_034700105.1 Oconnorella tubifera | reverse complement strand
TATATATATCTGTCTGAACAATCTACCTAATCTGTCTGTCTGTAATTTAAAGAACCCAAGATAAAATTGACCCAATTTTAAAACTAAATAATGACCCTCTCCATCCCTTCCTCCCTCTCTCCATGTTAAAGATAGCTACCAAAGTTAAAGCAGATGATCATTTAAACTGAAGAGAAGTAAATGTTCTGCAGACCTGTTTCGTATACCTAACGGAAGATCTTTCTTTCCAACATCAGTTGCTGGATTCATGCAAGCAAACAAACGAAACTCTGCATGTCTCACTATAGGCTCTGTGTCTCTGTCATAAAAGTGTCACTTTACAATCTTCTTTATATTGCACTTGTACTCTTTACAAATACTTTATACTGCACTTGTACTTAAGTAGTACACTTGAATTAAAACTTATATGTCTCGGGTTTGACTTCACTGTTGAGCAATATTCACATACTCACTGCACTTAATTAACAAGGCCCTGATAATAATGGTGCTAATTCTGACGCTAATAATGCTAATAATATACGACTGATGCTAATGTATGCTAACCCTCTATCAGTTAAGACAATAGATCCAGTATGGCTGTCTAGCAGTCCGCTGAGACATTCTAAAGTCTCTGACGTAGCCAAGTTGATCTCATCCAGTAAGATCCAGTCTCCTTCCTTCAAGGCTCTAACTAATACTCCCTGTAGCAATCACGCACACAACTTTATACAACCCTGTAGCAATCATGAACACAACATCTAACAACTCAATCATCCTGTCTTCAACTGAATTTCGTTTTCTAGCAAAACTGACAGAATAGTTTTGTTTTCGTTTCGGACAAAAATGAAAAACACAGTTTTGGTCAGACACTAAGTGATAAATATATACATATTTATTTTTTCTATATACAAATATTAAATAATAAAAGAAATTTTCGGAATCTGTATAAAGTCCAATTTATCATCCAAGTTTTAGTAACCTTTGTAACAAATTTAAATTTTAATATTTCTTAGTTGTTAATGACATTGTATATATATTTTATTAGGCCTAGTGTATTAGGCCTAGACTAAATATCCTATGAGAAAATAATGCTCCGTTTCTTATCCATAGTCAGTTGCCTAGCATCACATCAGCATGGTCTTACGTTCCAAACGGTCTTACGTTCTAAACGGTCGTACGTTCCAAACGGTCTTACGTTCCAAACGGTCTTACGTTCCAAACGGTCGTACGTTCCAAACGGTCGTACGTTCCAAATGGTCATGCGTTCCAAACGGTCTTATGTTCCAAACGGTCTTACGTTCCAAACGGTCTTACGTTCCAAACAGTCTTACGTTCCAAACGGTCTTACGTTCCAAACGGTCGTACGTTCCAAACGGTTGTACGTTCCAAACGGTCGTACGTTCCAAACTGGTCTTACGTTCCAAACGGTCTTACGTTCCAAACGGTCTTACGTTCCAAATGGTCTTACGTTCCAAACGGTCTTACGTTTCAAATGGTCTTACGTTCCAAATGGTCTTACGTTCCAAATGGTCTTACGTTCCAAATAGTCTTACGTTCCAAATGGTCTTACGTTCCAAATGGTCTTACGTTCCAAAAGGTCTTACGTTCCAAATGGTCTTACGTTCCAAATGTCTTACGGCTACTAAATAAATACTTGAGGATTTCAAGGAGGTGTCATTAAAGACATCATGAGATGAAATGATTCAACAGCTGGACTTGCAGCCAAACAAGTGACTTGTTGCAC
The DNA here is from genome assembly GCA_034700105.1 of Oconnorella tubifera. Taxonomy (NCBI): domain Eukaryota; kingdom Metazoa; phylum Annelida; class Clitellata; order Enchytraeida; family Enchytraeidae; genus Oconnorella; species Oconnorella tubifera. The sequence continues at coordinate 12,265 of JAQIXG010003832.1, read as the reverse complement.
CCTTTAGCAAAGGACAATTCTATAACAATATCTTAAAATCCATTAAAATGACGAGTGAACGAGTATCACATGAATCACTAAATGCTCTTCCTCTTGGATGTAGAAAGAGAATGAATATTTGAAAAGATGTACAAAAAAATGAGACCTCAATGAAAGAGAAAGCGAGTGCATTGCTCGTCTGATTGACAATCCTTTCCAAGTCAATCAAACGACTTTGTAGACCTAACCAACCACTCAACAACGCTGAATCTAACAGAAAGATCAACAAACAAACTGATGACTGAACATTTTATTCTTTGTTTCTTGCTTAACGTCACATCAGCATCTATTTTTGTTACCTGTTGTGAACTGTGCGCGTAAACCAAGCGATGAGTGAATGTTTCACTCTTAACGCAGCTGAGCAGTAAAGTATTTTTATTTTGGAATGACAGGGGAGGGGGGCGGGCATGGAAAATAAACAAATGGTATAGTTATAATCAATTCTAAGCATATAATAAATTAGGGCTAAGGTTGGGATTATTTGAAATCAATAAAAAGTTTATCGTTAAAGCTCTGACACATGATCAATCACAAATTATGATTATAAGCGCACAAGAGTACATCTTTTATTTTCTCTAAAGTGCTGTGAAATAATAAATATTATATTCAGCATTAAACACGATGCAATTCTAACAAATTATTATTAGTATTAGGGTTAGAATTAGAGTTTTAAAACAATGAATCTATATGCAAAACTAACCTTGAGTGAATTTCTTACTAGCTGTACTGCAGCAATGTTGAGCAAGTCTGAAGAGTTCAAACCAACGCTTGCTTCTGTAGCATTCCTTAAATAGAATTTATTTTAGTGAAATATTTGACATCATTTTTGATCTAATCTACTACGTCACATCAGCTCAAATGTGTCTACTTAATGTCGACAATCATTAGAAATAAGACCATAAATCAAGTGACGAGTGAACGCTTCACTCTTAATGGGAATGAAATGCTGGGGGGGGGGGAGGAGAGCCAAGAGCTAAGCTAAAACTTTAAACCATTATTATTGACTAAGAAAAGTTCTTAATTTGAACATGATGACAATCACAATATGATTATGATGACTATGATGACGATTACAATATGATTATGATGACTATGATGACGATTACAATATGATTATGATGACTGTGATGACGATTACAATATGATTATGATGTCTATGATGACGATTACAATATGATTTTGATGACTATGATGACAATTACAATATGATTATGATGACTATGATGACGATTATGTATGAATAAAGTTTCAATAGTCCTTAAAAAATAATTGTAAATAATAAAAATAATAATGAATAATAATAAAATACAAGTAAAAACCAATAAAAATAAAAATTGAGGTTTTTAGATAAAATATTACTATTACATAACGTCACATCAGCACAAAATAATAAATGCCGACTAATAAATAACTGAACCCTAACTGAGACCTGAATGTGATTAAGAAACTTGATGTTCTTCTGTCGAGAGAAAGACTGACATAAAAGATTCTCTAACTCTTCCTTGAAAGGTCTCAGCATAAACTTTACATCCACAGGCTTGAACCTAAAATAATACATCACTTGTTGCACCCTTTAGTAAGACATTTAATTCATCAGCTACATCTTTGACATTATCACGCAATGATTACACAGACGTTAAATTAAACTTTAAATTAAATATCACTTGTTGCACCCTTTAGTAAGACACTTAATTCATCAGCTACATCTTTGACTCATCTCTCAATGGTTATACAAACGTTAAACTAAACTTTAAATTAAATATCACTTGTTAGTAAGACACTTCAATATTTGAATTATTTACCCTCCGAGTAAGTCAGTGCTGTCACTTTGTTGATTCATATTTATAACTCTCAGTTTATGTCCTACAGATCAATCAATTAATCAATCAATCAATCAATCAATCAATAATCAGTCAAGCAATCAATCAATCAATCGATCAATCAATCAATTAGTTAATCAATCAATTATATACTCATCAAACAGTCAATCAATCATTTAATCAACCAATTACTCAATCATTTATCCATTAATAAATCGATCAATCAATCAATTATTGATTGTTCAATAAAACAACAATCCATCAATTATATAAAACTTGTGTTCAGTCATGTCTTACGTCATGTGTTAAGTCATGTGTTAAGTCATGCATTAAGACATGTGTTTAGTCATGCGTTAAGTAATGTGTTAAGACATGAACGTTGCGCTAAGAGTCAAGTGTTCACTCATCACTTGACATCTACACACACGGTTCACAACTCTACAGTTATATATATCTGTATTGATGTGACACTAAAACGCTACAATTCAGTCTGCCAACTTTACAAGACATCATTAAATTAGTGCTGATGTCACGTCTGACCTATCTGCTTAGCTAGATACTGTACTACTGACGTCTTGCCTGCCCCTGTCTCTCCAACCAAGAGAACTGGTTCATCGTTCGTCACACAGACAGACAGACGTTCTAACAGAACGGACGTAGGTTGAGTGAACGCCAGACTCTCTGACATCATTGATGTAGACATGGAACTGAAACATTCAATGTACAAGTAAAGGTAACAACAGGCAAGACATTACAAACCACTGCTTATTTAATAGGTCATTATAACCAGTCATTAATAGATTGACTGACTGATTGATTAACTGATTGATTAAATCAACAATTAATTAACCCATTGATTACATAACAATGGGTTAATTAACTGACTTAATAATCGACTAATTAACAGACAGACAGACAGATAGACAGACAGACCTATGTAGAGTGTGCAGAGTATCTTTCATCTTCCTACCCAGCACAGCTCTGCCCACTCTGATGACTGCATCAGTCAACTCAACACTTGGCTTGTATCTACTGCAGTAGTAGTCTGCCTTTATCACCAGCAAGAACACACAACAACGACTTGTAAATGAGCGTCATACCAAAGGGTGCAACAAGTGATAGAGTCCAAGTACAGAGACTCTGATAACTGTTCAATTAAGCGTCTTACCAAAGGATGCAACAAGCGATGGAGTCCAAGTACAGAGACTCTGATAACTATTAAATTAAGCGTCTTACTAAAGGGTGCAACAAGTGATAGAGCTCAAGTACAGAGACTCTGATAGCTGTTGAATTAAGCGTCTTACTAAAGGGTGCAACAAGTGATAGAGACCAAGTGCAGACACTCTGATAGCTGTTGAATTAAACGTCTTACCAAAGGGTGCAACAAGTGATCGAGTCCAAGTACAGGGACTCTGATAGCTGTTTAATTAAGCGTCTTACTAAAGGGTGCAACAAGTGATAGAGACCAAGTACAGGGACTCTGATAGCTGTTTAATTAAGCGTTTTACTAAAGGGTGCAGAAAATCTATGAAATATTGCTTGTCACTCAAAGTCTTATGATTTAAAATAAGTTAACTAAACAGTAAAATAATCTAAGTAGTTGAAACCCACCTTGGACTTGGCCAATCCGATCTTAGCACATATAGCCTCAGCCAATAGCAGCCTAGATGACATTTGTGGTAGAGACATACAGAAACAGTCCAAAGCTTCAACCAATACTAACTCAGATAACATTGTATTACTAAGAGAAAAGTCTCGAGCAATTCTATTGGTCCATTTAAATAGATCCCTAATAAAACAAGCAATGTGATTGGTCTATTAAAATTCTAGATAAAATCAGCAATGTGATAGGTTAGTTAAATAGATGATACAATATAAGACACAATGCAATTGGTTCATTTAAATGTATATTATAAAACAAATCTTACGATTGATCCATTTGAATATATTCCAAGTAATAAAAAAAAAATGCAATATGATTGGCTGATTTAAATTGATCTGATGAAATAAAATGAAAGAAGCACTATGATTGGTTTATTCAAAATACTGCCAAAAAACCAGCAATATGATTGGTTAATTTAAAACTAGACTTGTAAGAGAGCAACAACTAGCCTGGGAGATATAGGCCTAGTGTCATGTGACAGAGCCTTAACCAAGTCTGGATTACAGTCTGTATCATGTCTATCCGCGTCTGTATCAGTTCTACCTGAACCCTTCAGGAAATAGACGTCCAATAAACGGTCGCATATTGTTGACAATTCAGGATGACGACTTAGTATCACCTGAAAGAGCAATTGTTTTCTTGTTTAACGTCACATCAGCACAAATACGTCTATTTATTGACTCGTTATAAACTATACGCGTGTATAAATCAAGTGATAATGCTTCACTCTTAAAAAAATAATAAATTATTTTTATTTGGGAATGCCGGTGGGGGGCAAGCGTTTGTATAATACTTTAACTCTATTTCATTTGCAAACAAGAACTTAACAATAAAAAGTATTTTATTATATTTCTGTAGTAGAATCTAAATACTGAACCTGTTTCAGTTCCTGCCTTGTTAAAGGCTGCATGTATACCTTGGTCCAGAGCTGATTCATTAAGTAACAGCTCGCATTTAGTCGTGTCTCTATATACTTATGACCACTGGTTGCCACTCTGAGGGGATTAAAAAAGTACAAGACTACCGCTTTGTACATGGGGAAAAGTACGCTGTTACTACTTAATATATATATAATAAATGCGAGTTAATTATAATTTTACATATATGAGAAAAGTACATTGTTACCAATCTAAACTCAACGAAATTATAATTGTATGTCATAAGATATATGTAAACATACTGTGTTCTGTCAATTGATAGAATACAAACATCAATTGCTGCACCCTTTAGTATACCTCTGAGTGGCAAAGATTCTAAAGAGAGGATGAGCTATGATTCTGTTGCCTTGACCAGGAACAACGAGACAACGAGATTCTAACAACGGAATAAGTAGAGAGACAACGTCCATAGGAGCGTTGTCTATGTCTTCAAGTAACAACCACAGACCTGAGACAACGGCTGACAACAAACAACCAGGTTGCCAGATAAACTGACCTGGGACATCAGTGCAACGATACGTGCCTAGCAACGCCTAGAGACAACAACAACAACAAAAAGAATTTGTCTGTTGATTAAAGTCACATCAGCACAAAAAGGCAATAATATGTAGATGTATATGTAGTAAAAAGTTAAATGATAAGTGAACACCTGACCACCAACAAAATGCAATAAACAATCTCCATCCATCCATTCATTCATTCATCTATCCATCCATCCATCCATCGATCCACTCATACATTCAACCATCCATAAATCAATTCATTCATCCATATCATAATCAATCCAATTATTCATCATCCATCCAAATCTCCATCCTTCTATTCATCTATCCATCCACACATCCAACAACCACCCATTCAGCCATCCAATTCATTCATCCATTCACTAAATCATCTAACTTTCCATCCATTAGGTGGATGGATGAATCATCCATCCACTCATCCATCCATCCACCTACCTTGGCATCTGTTTCATCCCCTAGTTGTATCTTGACAAGTCTTTGTCCACTACACACAGACAAGTGCTCCACCAGTATTGTCTTACCACAACCAACCGACCCGGACAACCAGACTGGCTTATTGGCTGAGATAGACAACGCAACACAACGAAGGCTCTCATTGGTTGAATGGACAGGAACCAATAGGTCACATGACTGATGACAACCAATCAAAACAAATTAAGAATTAAACAAGTAAAACGATTGGCTACAGATTTAAATAAAGAAATGAAATGAGAGATACGATTAGTTATAGATTTAAATAAAGAAATGAAACGAGAGATACGATTGGTTATAGATTAAGATAAAGAAATAAAACGAGACATATGATTGGTTATAGATTTAAATAAAGAAATGAAACGAGAGATATGATTGGCTATACTACGAATAAATTTACATAAACTTGTTAAGTAATTAACTTAGCATATAACATTTATTGCACAACAATGAATTTAAATAATCGTAAACAATTATTTCAATTCAGATTATTTATCAAATTTCTTTTTACCTTTTTTCCTGGCAATTCCCTGACAGGAAGTAGAATTCCCCCGACACTAAAAACCCCTGGAGAAAGATCTGAAGCGAGTACAGACTTCATTGTATGCGTCATGTGACTAGCATCGACCAATGAGAGAGCTTTAATTGAAGCAACATGACTCTTGTCTTCTTCATATTGTGACACTAGACATCTAAATTGTGTATTGATAACGTCACACCAGCACAAATGTATATATTCAGTGACACGTTATGAACAGGGTAAGAAGAAGTGATAAGTGAACGCTTCACTCAAGATAAAACAGGGTAAGAAGAAGTGATGAGTGAACGCTTCACTCAAGATAAAACAGGGTAAGAAGAAGTGACGAGTGAATGCTTCACTCAAGATAAAACAGGGTAAGAAGAAGTGATAAGTGAACGCTTCACTCAAGATAAAACAGGGTAAGAAGAAGTGATGAGTGAATGCTTCACTCAAGATAAAAAAACAGAACAATCAATTATTTTTGTTTGAAAATGACAGGGGGGGGGAGCAGGCGCCAAGTAAAAAACTTTAAAGAGTTTTTACGCACAACAACAAATATCTAAACATATCAAGCAAATCTATGTACCGTTCTCCCAAGCCTATATTACTAGTCAATTAAGAAACCTAAGACTCTCAAAAACGAAAAGTATTTAAAAGACTCAAGCACTCAGTCATCACTTGCACTCTGTTTACTAGTCGAGCGTTCACTCATCACTCGGAATCTGTTTACTAATCAAGCGTTCACTCATCACTTGCACTCTGTTTACTAGTCAAGCATTCACTCATCACTTGCACTCTGTTTACTAGTCAAGCGTTCACTCATCACGCGGAATCTGTTTGCTAGTCAAGCGTTTACTCATCACTTGCACTCTGTTTACTAGTCAAGCGTTCACTCATCACTTGGAATCTGTTTACTAGTCAAGCATTTACTCATCACTTGGACACTGGTTATTAGTCAAGTGTTCACTCATCACTTCATTTACTAAGTAGACATCATCTTTGACTTTGTCTTATCATAATTTAAAATTGATGTCATATAAATTAATCATTGCCAGTAAGCTGTAAATAGACTGATTTGTGCTGATGTGACGTTAAGCGTGTCTGATCACACAATACAAATAGAACATACATTCACAACTTATATTTCAAATAAGAAAACAAATACACAGAGACCTAGAGACATAGAGAACAAAACTCTATCAATTAAGAAGTGATTAATGCGCTTGATCAACTACATGCTATCCATGAAGGCCAACACATAATATCTAAGAATAAAATTGAATAATGCATCTGATCCACAGTTGATACCTTAGCCTTAGTTCTGTAGTTTGTTGTTGAGTGAAGAGTTTGTTGCACAGTTTATAGAGCTGATAGAAAGACAACCTTAATTGTTCACCTATCATCTGTACTGCATACCTGTATATCAAACAGGTTGATAAAGGATGCAACAAGTAATACTTTTCTTCAAGATTTGTTATCAACACATTAAGATTTACCTAACGTGTTGCACCCTTTAGTAAAACACTTAATTCACCAGCTATCAGTCTCTGTACTTGGACTCTATCACTTGTTGCACCCTTTAGTAAGATTCTCTGTACTTGGACTCTATCACTCGCTGCACCCTTTAGTAAGACGCTTAATTCAACAGCTATCAGAGTCTCTGTACTTGGACTCGATCATTTGTTGCGCCCTTTAGTAAGACGCTTAATTCAACAGCTATCAGATTCTCTGTACTTGGACTCTATCACTTGTTGCACCCTTTAGTAAGACGCTTAATTCAGCAGCTATCAGAGTCTCTGTACTTGGACTCTATCACTTGTTGTACATGTTAGTATAAACTACATACAGGGTGGGGCATAATTAAAGGAGCAAACTTTATTCTTTAATAACTATGGATTATTTAAAGCAATTTATTCCAAATTACACACACATTCTTCAGCACCAATTCTACAACGTTCTGGCAATTTTTATGACATTCGACCAAGAGACTTCAAAGATACGAGTAATTTAAATTTGGTTACAAAAATCATATCAACCAAGCTGGCGAATACGTTAGAATCATTATAACGTTGTCTCGCTTTTTGTGAAAAGACTCACCCATTTAACGCAGTGATGTCATAATAACACACGCTCACTCGACGTGTTTACAGCATTGTTGTTTACAAAATAACTTTCACGGAGAAAGAGTAATAGTAAAAACGATTGCTTGCATGTGTTCGCGCAAAAGGCGGTCAGTTTGAACACATAGCTTGAACTGTCTCACAATGACCAGCGGTCGACCAGCAATCGTAATGAAACTCTGTGGTATTATTATCCTTGACAATAATTTGTAATGTCCTCTTGATGTGTTTATCTGGTAGCTACTGGTAACACAATTATCACTGCAGAATAAACACCACTAACGAACAGTCTAATGTTTTCGTCAGCTTGGTTGACGCGATTTTTCGTAACCAAATTTAAATTACTCGTATCTTTCAAGCCTCGTGGTCAAATGTCATAAAAATTGCCAGAATGTCGTAGAATTGGTGCTGAAGTATGTGTGTAAAATTTAGAATAAATTGTTTTAAATAATCCATAGTTATTAAAGAATAAAGTTGACTCCTTTAATTATGCTCCACCGTGTAAATCGAAAGAAATAAAGCTAAACATATATAAATAAGAGATAACCATTTAGAAATGACATTGCAATCCTGCTGCAGAAAATGCAGACAGTTAAAGTTGAGAGAAAAGTTAGTTCCTAGAGATCTAACAAGTCTATACATTGATGATAGCTGATTGTCAACACTTATCTCTTTCTTTGAATCTGTCTAAAACATATCACACAATGTCTGTCTGTATGTCTGTCTGTCTCTGTATGTATAATTGTCTGTATGCTCTGTATGAATATCTGTATGGCTTGTATGTCTGTCTGTATGTCTGAGTCTGTCCATCATCCATTTACACAATCCATCCATTGATCCATCGATCCATCCATCTTTAAAAGAAATCTGTATTTCTCTGCAAGTAACATTCTCTTCCTATCTTTTTCTTTAATTTTATATTTTGTTGTTAATACACAAATCATTTACTACTCATCTCTAGCTGCTCTTCCTGACAACGCCTTTTACTGAATGTCTACAGAGCTCTTTATTGTATCTTTAAGTGAGTGGGAGAGGCAGAAATGATGGGAGGGGGGCATGGAGGGAGGAAGGGGAGGGTGGTAGGAAAGAAAGGGGGGGATAAAAACTAACTTTAGATTTCCTGGACTTTTTAGCAGCAGGTTCATCATGTGATTCAATATTCACTGACTTGAGTTGTTGGGCAAATATATCAACATTTGTTAAATACAGACGAGCAAACCTAAATCAATCAATCAGTAATTTAATTAATCAATCAGCTACTTAATCATGCAATCAAGCAATTCACGAATAAATTCATCAGTCACTCATGCAATAACTCAATCATTTAATTCACAAATCAGTCACTCATGCAATAATTCAATCATTTAATTCACAAATCAGTCACTCATGCAATAATTCAATCATTTAATTCACCAATCAGTCAATCAGTCAATCAATCAATAAATCAATCACTGAATCAATGACGTATATTAAATATTAAATCAACCAATCAATCTATCATTGATTATTTACAAGTTCACAAATCACAATCATTTAACCAATCAATCATTTTATTAATTAATTGTTCAATGAATTCAATCACTCCTTAATCAGATGCACTAGTCATTTCAGTGATACAGTACAATGCATTTGTTTCATATAGACCTTCATGTACTTTATGCAAACATATTGTGTTGATCAGACACCACTTTATAGCTAACGTCACATCAGCACAAATGCTATTAATTGACGTATTATGAACTGTGTGTATAAATCAAATGATGAGTGAACGCTTCACTCTTAACACAGAAGAGCAGTAAAGTATTTTGATTTGTAAATGACAGGAGGGCATAAAACTTTAAGCTATTTTTATTGCTAAATAAAAATTGAATTTTATTTTTATATTTGCTTCATTTCAGAATGAATTTCATTATGCAAATATAATATACTGGATGATAACGAAGAAGAAATTTAACTAAAACTTACTGTCTGACATCTTCAGAGATATTTACAAGCATACTAAGAGCAATACAAAGAGCCTGACATCTGTCTGTGTCCTGCCCTCCGCTATCATCGGATAATTCACGGGTACGGTGCAACAGATCAAGTAAAATAATCCTAAAGTGAGTTGCCACGGCAACGGTAGCTTTATCGTCCAATAGGAGCTTAGCAAGAGTTTGAAGCAAGAACTGCCGATCAGCGACACTCCATATCTGAGAGAAGATAGATCGTTGTAGATAAGAAAAAAAACATTCAATTTAAATCACAACATACAAATAGATAAATATTTTGTAAGTTTATTTGTTACTTAAAGTCACATCAGCACAAATGCGTCTAATATGATATAATAACATAACAATAACTTGCGACAAGACATATTAAGTCTTGCTGCAAGAAGGTAAGAGTGAAATTTATTTATTTATAAATGTTCTTATTCTTTAAATCATTGATAGGATTATTGATTGATTGACTGAATTATTGATAGGATAATTGATTGATTGACTGATTAAATTATTGATAGGATGATTGATTGATTAAATTATTGATAGGATGATTGATTGACTGATTAAATCATTGATAGGATAATTGACTGAATGATTAAATTACTGATAGGATAATTGATTGACTGATTAAATCATTGTTAGGATGATTGATTGATTGAATGATTGAATTATTGATAGGATATCATAAATCACCGAGTCACTGGATGTATTTTCGTTTAGTACCTCACTAACTTAGTCACGTGATCAACTAAAAAATTAACCAATCAGTAGCATATCGCAAAGAATTCAGATTTTTTATTGTTATCTTAAAATTTAAACTACTTCCGGTCTTTTCAATAAAAGCTATTCCGATTCGAAGCGAGATTCTTGAATTTTCGCTCAAAAATATTTATCGGATCAAAAATGTAGTAAAACGTCTAGGGGGAGGTACTTCAGATACTCCCTCTCCAAAATTGAGACGATTTTGCCCCCCACCCCTGGCCCCCTCCCCCTTAGCCCCCCCCCCCTCACTAAATTCATCATCCAAACCTGTTTAGACAACAATCCATGCAGCTCCGAGGCACAGCGTGCATTCTGTGAACAAAGTAAACTCAGCGCTTCTCCCACGTCAAGCCCCGCACCAATCATCGCAAAGAAATTATTTCTACTTCCGGTGTTACTACTTCCGGTCCTCCTCGGTTGCCTAATTTACTGATGACAGAAATAAAACTTTATTTCTCATATAGTTCTAAAAGCACATGTTGTTTACAAAGTGTAACAAAGTGTAACATTGGTTGGGCTATAAATAGATCTAAGTGTGTAGATGTAACATGCTTGGCGATTGGTTCACTTTAGTGGCATTTAACTTAACTCTGATACTGATTAAGAAAGTCGTAATCGACTTCTAAACAACCAGTGTTAGGCCCTAATCCTAACCATCCCTCCAATAATCATCAAACTTATCTAAATAATTAATCTAAATAATTATCAAACTTATCTATTCTTAAAACTATTTACAGAATCTGCATCTACTACATACTGTGATCTCTCTCTCTTTTCTTCTTTATCGTCAATGAAGGTGTGTGCTGCTATGGCGACATGCATTGAGCTGGTGACCAGTACTTTGTGAGCGAATTATATTAGAGCAGAAATGAACTTAATTAGCAATTTCGTAGATTCCGGCACTATTTCAACCTCTTGACGACAGAGGGAAAGGTATCCTAACCCACTGCAGCTGTAGCGTTATAAATTGCGGGTCCAAAGCATGTGAATCTCTTTGGCTTTATTTCAAGGTCCACATCAAAGTTCGGTATAACCACCTCACCCGTTGGGGAAAGAGCAAACATGTTCTTGAGAGAGGGGTGACAGTTTCCTTTCAGGATATCCTGCACAAGTTTTGCAACGTGTATTGATCTTCTTGACTCTAATGAATCCAATCAATTAGTAACGCTCCTACATGCTTTCCCGAATCCAAAGATTTCCTCCAGTTTTCTACTGCCGCCAGCAGAGCTATCTCACAACCTGAGTTACGTCTAAAACCATATTGCTGTGGAGGTATGACTGAGTGAGCATCACAGAAGTCGTGTAGTTGCATTGCGACAGCTTTCTCAAGAGTATGTGCTAAAACAGGTAATACTGAGATTGGACGATAGCTACTAGGATCAGATTTACTTCCTTTGTTTTTATAGACAGCACATACATTCGCCTG
>JAQIXG010003831.1:0-13989 GCA_034700105.1 Oconnorella tubifera | reverse complement strand
CAATAATTAAAAAAAATCAGGTTCAACGGATGCCGAAGACAACGACGCTGATCTTGACTCCTCTACCCTCCTCGACAACGGCGACGACGCGTTCTCGGACCGCGGCAGCGCGCGCGACGATGACGACGACGAGTCCCGCGACTCTCCCTCCCTAGTCGACTCCAGGAGGATCACCCCGGGGTCCAAACCCCGACCACCTTCCCCGAAGTCATTCATCGAGCGTTCGCCAAACGGTCTGCAACACAGTAAACCCCTCGCTTCTATAATCGACTCCACGCATCAAGCTACAACTGTTATAAAACAAGAAAAACTTCACAACACAGACAGTAACTGTAGTTTAGATTCATCTTTCAGTAATGATAATAATTCCGCCATAGGTTGTAACAATAATAACATTATATCAACTTGCGGGACAAAAGATAAGGATAAGGAGAATACTAATTCGAAGGGGGAGGTAGGAGGGGGTGGGTTGGATAACCCCGCGGCGGGGAAGAGACGGGGGCCAAGGACGACGATCAAGGCGAAGCAGTTGGAGACCCTGAAGGCAGCGTTTGCAGCGACCCCAAAACCGACGAGGCATATAAGGGAACAGCTGGCCCAGGAGACGGGGCTTAATATGCGAGTTATACAGGTATATATATACTATATATATATGCGAGTTATAAGTTTATATATACATTGATTTAACGTTTTTACTGGTTAATCCACTTATTAAAAATTAGTGTTCAGTCATTCATTTATAAAATTATCGTGTACATTTATTTCCAGCGTAAAGAATTATATTATTTTGACATTTATATTATACATTTGAAGCAAATCATTATTTATTTATTTATAAGTGTAATTGTTATCAATAGTTTAACTTGGGAACTTTCATAAGATATTTAAAATACATGCAACGGTACCCTGACAAAATAGTCCCTAATACATTAGCCCGGCTAAACGGCCAGATTAGTTTTCTAACGTCAATCCTAACCCTATAGTCCAGATCCTAAACACATCTCTAACCCTAAGAATTAATAATCAGGGCCGATATGTCGGAGCCGCTTTGACTGTTAAACTATTGACAATTATGACTTGCTATTTTCTATTCAGTTCAAAACAATGTCTGACATCTCGCGCTGTTTGACGTTTATGCCACAAACTGAAAATTCTTGAAAATTTTCGTCGAGTCGATTTCCGAGTTTTTCAAATGCTCCATCAATTCAGCATCGACTCAGTTAATTGCAAGGATGGCAAATTTTCAATCTGCTGCAATAAATTGAAATTTATTTTTATCAATCGGTGGCTTTCACTATTATTACATTTATATTTGTTTAGATGTATCCATGTACTTTTGACATATAAAAAAATGTATTAAACAAAATAGTACTTATTTTATTTGGATAGATATTGACTAAATTCATAATCTTGCAACAACTAAAAGTGTCTATATTTGAGATTATACCATAGTCTGTATAATATTGTATATGGATCCATAACTGCTGTTATTTAGTCTATCACTGTATTAACAATTCTGCACTTTATTATAAATACTTATTATAATATATTGACATTTTGACATTTTATTTATAGCAAATAAAAATAACTTTAATAGCCACTCTCTCCTTTCGTTGACTAAAATTATCAGCAGAATGAATTTTCTCCAGTCGACACTAAATTGAAGGTGCTCAAATGACGGACAATTTTACAATACGACCTAAGTCGTTAGGAAGCCTCAATGATTTGGACACGGGGCAATGTATGGCTTACCAGTTAATTAAAAAGCTAACGAGCTTTCACTGGTTACTGGAAGTGACCGTAATATTGCTTCTGGGTTAATTTAAAACAAAAATTGTCTAGGAGAAGAGTTGGCGTATTGAGAATTTATGTGATTTTTTGAACAATTTAAATGTAGAAAATCTACATTTCGACATTATGCAGAAAATGTTTCCATGATCCAAAATTTTCGAGCAATTTATTGCTTTATAATTTAAAGCTGTCAAATAATTTCAAATGTTTTAAATTTGTTTAATTCTTACAATTTCTAAACGCCGCATAGCGTCTGATTGCAGATTCATTATCAACACTAGCATTGAACATATATTAAATATAGTTAGCACTGTTCTGTAATGCTATTTATACGTATAACATTAACTATTATAGTAGCTATTAACTATTTATTATGCTATTATTTTGTTTTATTTCGAATAACAATTAAATTTTCATAATCTTTGGTCAGGTTTGGTTTCAAAATCGTCGATCGAAGGAGAGAAGGATGAAGCAGCTGAGCGCGTTGGGCGTCCGGCGACAGTTTTACCGCAATCCTCGACGATTGAGGGCCCTTCGACCAGGGGAGGACATGGGGGATGATCTGGGGCCTCATGGATTCAACTATTTCGTCGGTAAGTGCTTAAAAATATTCAATACGTTAGAACATTTTGTTTAAATTGCGATGGAATAAAACTATATACAGAATGTTATAACTTATTTATATGATAAAAAGTATATTATATAATGTAACTATAGTGTATATTATATAATTGTGGCGTTTGGGGCAGCAGTTTGTGACAATTTGATATAAATTGGTTACATTTTTGATCAAATTTAAACATGTAGTTAGCGATTGACTGATTGAATATATAATTAATTGAAAGCTATTAAAACTATTTAAATTAGAAACTTTCATTCAATTTTCTGTTAATTCTCTGTCAAAGTTGACGAGTTGAATATTTTTAAAATTCTCACTTTATTATGCTAATATACAAGATATTATTGTAAATGTAGAAGCTATTACATTAATTATGGTTCTAGGACAAAATGTCGTGGACAAAACGTCGTGGACAAATTGTCGTGGCCTAACCATGACCCCTAACATTAAACCTATCCCTAATCCTAACCCAAAATGTTATATTTAAACATTTTGCAGCGTCATTTTGTCCACGACATTTGTCCTGCAACATTTTGTCCCCATACCATTTTGTTCACGACATTTTGTCCGCGACATTTTGTCCGGCGACAGTTTGTTCTGTCATCCTAATTATAGCTTATATAGAAAAGTTCATTAATAGATTGTTTTAAAAACATACTGAAGAATATACACTGCTAAATTATTGTCAATAATATTTAATACAAAATGGAAGTTTATTTTAAATACTATTTGTTTCTTTACTATTTTTGGGCTCTTTTTAATTATCTTAATAATATACTGTAATAATATTGGAGTGTTATTGTTATAAGAAAACAGTAATAAATTAATTTTGTATTATACTTCTGTTTTTATATCGACATTTAATGTTAGAAATTGATACCTTTTTTAGTCGCGCGATTATCGTTTATATTGCGCGACTAAATTTAATTTATAGTTAGCGCTATCCGTTCCAATTTTGTGTCGAATTGTATTTTTATACATTGTAACTATATTAGTAAAATATAAAATCGTATATCTCATTAAAAACATAAGTTTAATTCTAAATTGTTCCAACAAAATACATCTTCACTTTTTATTAAATAAAGTTTACAATTTCTAAACCAAGTACATTTTCTTCAATGTATTCAACAGTTTTTTTTAATTAAAAATGTAATAAATTTCATAATCCTCTCATTAAAAACATTCCAATTCTCTACATTTCAGAGGTCATCTCGAATAAAAATGCAAATTACTCTCTAATTCAATTAACTAAATGTCGAATATAACACGATAACAATCACTTAGCGTTAATTTCATTACCGTCAGCAGTTGAAAAGTTAAACATATGTTCTGTTAAATCATGCGTCTTTGCATAATGATTCTGCACTTTTACTTGTAAAGTTTTAAGTAAGAATGGTGCTGAGATGATTTTAAACTTATCTTTCAACGAACACTATGTGTTAAAGTGGCGATATGATCCTACCTCGCAAGTTTACTATCTAGTTGTACGGTTCACTTGTTGCATCAGCTTTCAGGATGCACGATAGGCCATAGGGTTAGGGATTCGTCAAATATGGAGATCATACATTGTTTTGATTGTTTCAAAGTAAAACATTATATATACCAAGTACAAAACTGCAGAAAAGTTTCTTTTAATTACTGTATTGGAGCCATATCTTGTGATATAATACTGTTACGACTTAAATAGAAGATTGTTAGTTATAATGTGGATCCTAACTTGTAACTGTGCAAGTAAATGTTTCAAGTATACTAAGGTGTGGATACATATTAGGGTTAGGGTTTAGTAAAATATATCATGGTAGTATTGGTGCTCAGACGTTATATTGTCAGTTTTCTATCATCAAACTAGCAAATGCAGATAGTATTATAACGAAACGCTATTTTCGTTTAATTGTTTGTATTCGAGTCATTTGTTCTTTTAATATTACGATTATTAACATTATATAAAAAAATTGTTATAAATTTATTGAGTAGCTATATTAGATTCACTGCAACAATGTGTGCTCTATAAACACTCCTAATCTACAATATATCATATCATATATCCACTACATGATCTTTAGTCAATTCTTTCTAATGTTATTTCATCGATTTCCAGATCAAACTAGTATCTGTCTCTCTGTTTTATCTGTCTTTTCTGTCTGTCTTTAGTATCTGTCTGTCTGTCTGTTAACACATCATCAAACCACTAGTAACATCTGTTAATAGAACCTGATATCGAGATTTGAACTCTCGTACCCCTGGCACGCGAGAGATGTAAACAATACTTTGATGATACGGCTTGTATTTCGTATCAACCTGTCGTCTGTCAACAAGGAAGCTTATTAATGGCAAAACTTGTTTCCTCGACTTGCTACTAGTTGAAGTCAAGTGCTTTTTATCAAATGTTTTTTATACTTTTATATTTAAAAGTGTTTAATATACTTTCATTGAGTCAAATGAAAATTCAGATTTATTTATTACAATGAATTTGACATATGATGGAAATTAATGTCTTTATTTGATTTAAAATATATTATTTTAAAAATGATGGGGGAGATCACCCACCCACCCTACCCGATTTTAATTGTGGTAGTTATTTTGAGAACGACGCAATTTAAACGATTTTTTTTTATAATATATCAGCTTGTGTATTGTAATTATATAAATTCATTTTTAAATGTAAGGCTTATTAATGTTAAAGATTATAATTATGTTATAAGTTATATGTTGTTTAAACTTTATATTTTGCGTATTGCTCTCTTTTTATTGTTTTCTTAAATTTTGGTGATTAACTACATTTTATTTTTATTTAAGATTTAAAATATATAATGTTATAAATTTATATAAATAGAATATGATTCTGTTAATTGCAATGCAATTCTAAGAACATTTAATAGAAAATCTTAGTGATTAGTGAAACCGATCCACAATAATTCATCGAACAAGATCTGTTAGTAATTTCAGATTAAATTTCAGCTTATTAGATGTAAAGTATCATCTTTTGTCACCAAAGTCTAGAATAAGATTATGCTCACAGGTTTAAATTGCATCATACAGCTTATAAAACAAATGCCGAAGTAACTAAGACTTTGTCACTAATACACAGTAATTAATACTGTGTTATTTTCCCAAAAAATAGCACTATAAGCAATTAATTTAAAATTAGTTTAATTCTACTTATAAAAGTGATTTTGCTTAACAGAAAGATTTTTAACAACTTTATAAATACATTGCCTTGTCTTTCGAGTTCTATTAACAATCCTACTCGTCCCTTTTATTATCTACAACTCAATATTTTTTAACCGATCCTTATTTAAGCAATCTTTTATCATTTTAAAATTTTACCCCAAGTTAAAATACACAGGGGCACGAATTACCTATTATCGCTCAGTTGTAAAATTTAACGGGAGGAGGGACCGTTGGACCGATGAATGGCTACCTCGAGCCCCCCTCTCGCCCGTCGGTACCCGGGTTCGGTATCGGAACAGAGCGGGCGCGGGCAAGCGAGACAGATAATAGCGTGAAATACAAGATGAACTTAATTAAAATTCGTAAACGAACCTCTAATGGGGTCAACGCATTGAAGCTGAGCATCGTTCATCTTTCTGTCGTGCTCTCTGTACCTCTCTTTGTACGTTTGCTTCTGTTCGTGTGTGCTTCTGGTTATGTCTGAAGTTGTTTCTCTGAATACGTATGGTGTGAATGGTTTGTTTAATACGTTTTGTTGTAACACGTTCGTCAAGTATTTAACTTTGTAGTTATTTCTAGTGATTTTTTCTTAGATAATAACAATAATAGGTTAAACTTTTTATTATACAACCTTTAATATTATAGAATACGTTTAAACTGGTAAAGATTCAATTAATATTTAAGATTTAAAAGTAATATAAAATAAAACAGTAACTTAAATACATGCAAAGTATTTCTTGACGCATGATTTCATTTTTTAAATATTATATTAAGATGTAATATTGATAATATCAACGTTAATATTATTAATTGTAAAAATAGTAATTTAATTAAATAAATCGTGCTATTTTGAAGTAATGCAAAATACCATGTCAAAATAATGTCATATAAAATGGAAGTCACTGCTATCAATATTTTCTTTGAATCTCTTATAACTCAACTTTATAACCAATCTTATCCAAAATAAAATTCAGTCATTAGTTAATTCTCTGTCAAATTTACTCCTCAACAACCTTTAATCTGGTGTGATGCATCTAGCAATTAAAATTTTGTAAAGATTTCAAAATGAAAAATTGACTTGAAAGTCAGCTGCATTCGACGTCTCGTGTTCCCTCGATGAAGCTCATCGACCGAGGGGCCCTCGACCGCGCCCTGCTTGTGACTCCAAGCGTCAAACCCCCGTCGAGTATTTATTTACCCAACTCCCCCGGAAGTAGAAACCGAACAAGAACGAGGAACAAAACTGACCGGAAATAAGCTACGATTGCAGATAAAATACCTTGTAGATAGGCCTCGGTTCTAAACAAGCTCCGCCTCTTTTAGTTTAAATTTAATACTAGTTTTAATTTTAGTTTTATTTTATATTATAGTTTTAATATCTTTTGATAATCATGATCATTGCTATTTAGAAGATTTTGATTAGACGCTTGAAATGTCGTCAAGTTTAGGGTTAGGGTTAAAATTATGAGTGAGGTTAGGGTTAACTGATTACAAATAATTTAACTGACTAATTAATTATTAATTTAATTGATTACTTTAATTTATTCTTCGTGTTAAGTGATTTTAGTTCAGTAGGCGGGGCTTGTTAATATTGATATCTCCAGAAGCGTGTCTTAGCAGCTGTGTCCTAGGCAACGGTTGCCAAGTCCGGGATTTCCAGCAGCGTTGTAATTATTGCCGAATTATTTATTTTCAGATAAATTTTGTTTTTGACAAATTTATTTTGTCAAGAAAATGTATTACCGTGAAATAGGGGGTCAAGTCAACTCGCCTACTGGGTAACTCGCCTACTGGGATCTCGCCTACTGGGTAACTCGCCTACTGGGTAGGGTTAGGGTAGGTTTAGGGTTAGGGTTTGGGTTAGGGTTAGGGTTAGTTTTTAAGGTTAGGGTTAGGGTTACCGAGATTCCGTAGGCGAGATCCCAGTAGGCGAGTTACCCAGTAGGCGAGTTGACTCGAAGCCGTGAAATAGGGTGAAAATTGTCTTCTTGAATAATGATGACGGTATCAAATAAGAAGCATGAAAAATCTTCAATGAAATTTAATGTTTAAATTTAACTTTAAATGTTCTGACAATACATTTTTGTCATAACCTTTAATGTCATAACATGACAATTTTAAATGTCATAACTTCTCTATTCGTTTACAGTAATATTTTTTCGATGCATTCTCTTTATATAAAACTTAAAGTATAAAAACACTTTTTATACAATTAAATGAACAGTTAAGAACTCGAATAGTTTTATTTTATTAACGCAAAAACAAACAAAACAAACAAACAAGCAATGCAATAACTAGAAATAATAAGCAACAAAAAATAATTTTAATTCAATTAATCATAACTTGTATAAAACAATTTAATATCACAAATGATAAAACTGTCAATTGCTAAAAAACTCATTCGCCCTGAAATGGAATCAAATTCGCAAATGATTCTAACAATCCTTACGTGCTATTTCTTAGCTTTCATCTGCCCCTATTTAGAGGCACTTGCCTTAAGGAGGTGGGGGATGTTATTTTATAGCAACAAAGAATCTCAGGAAAATTAAGAATTTAGCAAAAATGCAAGCAGGTGAAATATTGTGTTCGCGTGAGATAATAAAAGGACTGTTTTGCAGCATGGTCAGCTTCTGATGAATATTGAATATGCACGCTTGTAAACTTGTTGAAATTACATGTCTAGCAGGTGAATTGTATTTGTGTGTGTGTGTGTGGGGGGGGGGAAGATTTGAAAATATGGACAATGAGAAATAGAAAGTTATAATATAATGATAGATTTGCAGAAAATAGTGCGTTTGGCTTTAATTACTTTTGTTTAAATTAATTTTCATTTAGTTAAAATTGTTTGATTTAGGTGATTACAAATTTATATTATACGTTATCAGAGATCTATTGTTATGTAATTTTAAGACTGGAATTAGGATTAGGGTTCTGTTTATGGTTAGCCTTGTGTAGTGAACAAGAGTTTGTCTATTAACATGTGCACTAATAACATAATTTATAATTGTGATTATGATGAGGGTCAGTATTAGGATTATACTGTATAATGAGGGATTTAGTATTAGGATTAGCTAATCTTTAGGTTCAATTCTAACTTTCAATTATATTTTAACATTATAAGACCAAAAGTTTTACTATCCATTAATTTGTGATTAATAAAAGATATTATCTATTTATTTTAAACTCGTAATACGATCTATTATTAGACGAAATGGTACAATTTCATTGATCTGATGTCGGCATTTTCAATTATGGCGCCTGAGAGAGCGGAGCATAAACAGGTGCTTTTGTCTCTGAGTCTCATTTGTCTTAAGTTTCCGTTGAGGGGAGGGAGGGGGCGGTGGACGTTCTGCCGGGAGCCAGGGTGCCGGGGTCGACTGAAGGCGATCAACCACCTTCACCCGCTGAAGCTAGCAATAAGAAATGTACGGAGAAAGGAAATACTCATTCGAGAAAAATTGAAAATGAGAAGCAATTGACTGTAGCATGCCAAGAAAGGGGCGGGTGTTTTCGTTATACCCCGCCCCAAAATTTAAATATTTTATTTCAATTTAATTTATATTTTAATTTAGTCTTTCAATTGTTCTGAATATAAAGTAATTTGTGTATACTCAAGAAATGCAATAGATCCAATAACCAGTGTTGCTGATGAATAGGCAGTATAATTTAACTATAGTTTTGTGAAAATAACGTTATCTAGGGCTAGATTGTAGCAAAAAGAAAGAGGATATAGGCCTATGGATAAAATTTAACAAGGGTTACGAAGAAATTTAACAGAGATGAATTTATGAAAGAGTGAATTGGTATAATCGAATCTTTATTTAATATTTACTCGCATGTCATCTGTAACTAAATATATTCGGCCTCAAAAATAAGCAAAGGTTGCGAAAACGCGGTTTATTGAAATACTCTATATCGTCAAAATATATGTAAACAGCGCGTAATTGAAACTACTTTATGTGTTGAAATAATATTTGGATTCCAAGCTTGGACCACCTTATGAATCAACATAGCGAAGTGATACAATGAAATGTGTGTATTTGTTTATTGAATTAAGTATATTGGTAAATCGAAAGAAGGGGGTGTGAATTTGGAAAGGGAATGGGGGTTGTCACTTAATTTTGACAAAATGTCTTCAGCGTAATTCAGAGAAATTTATGTCATGTATTTACCATACAAAATATAATGTTTAATATATTTGATATAAAACATTATACTTTAATATAAATTTAACTTTTAATATTTATCAATATTTAAAGTTAAATTTATAAAATTGATTCAAGTTAAACATTTTACTGTAAGTTTGATATAAAACATAATTACTTTTTTGACTTATTTACGTTGAAATGACTAAATACTAGCTTGAGTACAGTTAGATAATACATAAAACATAATCACTGGTTTATTTATTTCACACAAATAATAAAATGCAATTTCACAATACTTGCATTGAAATGATGCAGAAACAATGACTGCAATAAAATGAACAGACTTGATTCTGCAATAAAATCGATGTTCAGCTCATTTACTGATCAAATAGTCACAACAAATTACTTCATCGCCTGATTTCTAATACAAATGATTCTAGATCAAATTGATCTCGCGATTCTTGATCAAATTGATCTCGTGAATTTTGATCAAATTGTGTGATGTTCGCTTTCACTCGGGCGTGCTTAATCAACACTGATATTGTTGACTCTAGGAAAAATACTTTGTCATTTATTTAAACACTTGGTATTACATAAAAGCAGTAAAATATTCATTGCTTTTATTCATTGCGTCGTCTGTTGTATTTTTTTGCGTTGTTGAGTTCTACTAGATTTTTAATTCAATAGCTGTTTTCAAATTTTAACATTTTAGTCAGGATTTCGATGAAGATTTATTATGCGAAAATAACTTCACGATCATCCGTAATCATCATTACGCCTCTTATTTTAAGCGACAAGTCTTATGCGATTTCTCTCTTACTTTTTTCACTCTTATTATTTTGATCAGCAAAACATCGGGACTCTACTCGCTACTTCAAAGCTAAATCTCGCTGCGTAATAGTATTTACAGAACAAACATTCTCGCTTGAGCACTTGCGACTATCTCGTTATTTTAATCCTCTCGTCTTACAATGGAACACTGAGCTTTTCAGTAAACTTATATTGTATACTCGCTTGTATCGTTTTCGGTTCATGGTATTGTAGTCGGGCGATGCGCGCGTGTTTCGTCGGGTAAAGGTGCCGACGAGAGAAAACAGCGACGCGCCGACGACACCCGAGCGCGAAGGTAGTGTGATGATGAAATACTCTAGGCTGTCAAATAAATGATATGTATACATTGTGTTTCGGTGTTTACGTTAAGTTTACTTCTTGAGTGTAGTTGCTTGGCAAATGTGTGATTTACCCGGTAAATCGTAATGTGTGTTTTTAGAGTAAAGGTAAAAAATTATAAGAAATGTAGAATAAGTTAGTTTATTTACCCAAGTTAGGCGAGTGAAAAATGATAATCAATTAATATAATATTAGTTTAAAGTTATTTGCCAGTTTATTGTGTTTTATTTTCAAGAATGCAGTTCAGTCTATTTATGTACATAAACATTACATTTATTGTAATTTAGATAATTTGTTAATCGATTGATTAATTTATTATTCATTTATTGATTGATTAATTTATTATTCATTTATCGATTGATTAATTTATTATTCATTTATCGATTGATTAATTTATTATTCAGTTATTGATTGATTAATTTATTATTCATTTATTGTTTGATTAATTTATTATTTATTTATTGATTAATTTATATTATTTATTTATTTATTAGTGACTGATTGGTTTAGAAATTAAAATAATTTTTAGTTATTTTTATGACAATATCATGTTCACTTTTAAGACCGTTAACTTTGCATTGCATTTCAACTATACATGGTTAAAATAGTATTTCTTATTTTAGAATTTACCCGATCTTTACCTGGCAATTAAATTTAAACTTATGATAAAATACTTGTCAATTAATCTGTTCGATATAACCACTTGTCGCTTCGCTTCTATCATCATTTATGAAAAGAAAAAGAAAGATCCTTCTAAAGAAATACTTGGTTTAATGATTCGACAAAGATCTCGAATGATTTCAAACACAATATTGATTTGAATGACTTAATCCTATTATCCGAACGCCGACATTGTACTGCAGTGAAATGTAGCAACTTTGGATTATTTCTTATGAGTTTGCTTAATTTTCTGCTGCTATTTTAATCTGCTGTACTTGTAAAAGCATGTTTCGATGAAATATCTATATATAGTGTCATACGGTTCGATGTGTATTGAACAATAAACTGTAAAATTAAATTGATTCTTTTACTGATATTTTAAACTAATTTAAAAAAAATTCAACTTTCTGTCAATAATATTAGATACTAAATAATATTCTTTAAAATTAATTTTTCTTTTCTTTTTTTGTTATTTATCTTTTTCTTGAAATACACAATTTAGTTGCGATTCTTTTTCATTATTTTACTTTTAAACGTGTTAAGTCTTGTTATTCTTTAAATCAAATCGTTTCTTACTGTTTTTTGGCTGCGTTTATTTTGCTTTTGTGAATTTAAGCAATAATCCTCCATATTTTTTGTTGTATTTTGTTATAGTCTTCTCAAAATTGACAAGCGTATTATGCAAGGATCAAACATGACAGTATTAAGAGACTATTAGTGAATCCAAGTGTTGCTAGAATTCAAAGACCTTCTGTTGAAACTTACTAACGCGTTTTATTCTCTTATTATGAATGAAGAATATTTATATTAGTCGTTACGCTAAAGGAAAGGTAACGGCGGATTTGATTGTAATGACTAAATAATCTTACGTATACGGTAACGCTAATTAAAGACGCAAGCTATAGTCGCGTCTATATACATATCGTTGCGTCAAATACATGTAAAGTAATATAGTTTTACTTCATTTAGTTTATATTTAAAGCAATTTATAGACTCATCCTTTAGAGTAGTCGGATGTTTCAAATAATTCTGATTGAATTTGAAGATTTTAACTGATATTTTGTAATATAATGAAATGTTTGCTGGTAATATTATTTCTAAACAGTTAAGTTTATTGCATTTGTACATAAGATGATTTTGATATACTTTTCTGCTAACCCTCACTTTATGAACATTAACAATCTTAACCCTAATCCTTTACAATCAATTACAGTTTCTAATCAATCACATTTAACTCTATGCATTGTTAATTGAGCAAAATGAATATACTTTTTATTAAGCGATACATTTATTATTTTAGGGCGTTTAAATGCAATTACATAATTTATTTTTATTTATTAGACATAGTTGAAGAAAAAACTATATTCATCCGTTATCTAATTTTAATTTAGTTATTTTTTGAGTGGAATTTAGACTTTTATATAAATGTAAAATAGCTTCTTTTCTCCGTCAGTTTCTAATTCAGTTCCATTTGTTATTCTCTTCTCGCAACTTCATCATTTGTCAGTTAATTTATCGACTTAGTGCGCTTGACCAACATTATTCTCAGCAAGTCATCAAGAATATAGATTTAGATAGCTTAATTCGACATTCTGATACAGATAAACAGGTCGTTTGCATTGTCCCTAAACAAGATTGTGCAGGGTTTAAAAATAGTTTTTTTTGAAAAGAATGAAATTAAAAGAATCATTTAATATTAAAACTGTTCCAATGTGGGAGACCTTATTTAAATCAGAAATATCCTCAGTTTCTATATATAATTTGATTAAATAAATAAATGTACAATTTTTTTATGTATAACAGTTAATTTTTTTAATGTCAATCATTAAGAAATGAAATAAGGTGAACAATAGTTTGCAATGACATATTATTATTTTAAAAACAAACTAGCATCAATTAAAAAATGCTTTACCACTGAACTTTAAATTAACTCAGAATTTTTCTTGTTAGTAAAACAATCTTTTTACCTTCATTCCTTTGTAAGTATAACAAAAAATTCTACCGATGATCTGAATCCTGATTCGTTGATAAATATAACTTTGCGCATTTTCACCGCTGAATGGATTTTTGTTGCGTTTGTCCCAATGGTATTATTTCCTCTACGCGTCTTAACCCGTTACACTAAAACTGCAAAGTTGGAAGGATGAACTAATGAAAGAAATTATACGAGAAATTATCGACTAATAGACTAGGACTGTGTGACAGGAATTAAAAGTCAACTTCATTGCTTAACACTGAGTTGCATCTCACTGCTGCTGAAACTGAAACTATATTTTCGATTTTTCACATTATAATGGAATTCAACTATTTGATAGTTTGAGTTGAATTTTGGTTACTTGAAATGTGTTAAAAGTGTCTGTACATACTGTTGCACTATGATAAAGGTGTCTGTTTACTGTTTCCAGATTGTTTTATATGAGGGGGGGGGGG
>JAQIXG010003830.1:0-13989 GCA_034700105.1 Oconnorella tubifera | reverse complement strand
TTGGGGGGGTTGTCAATTTCTTTAATTTGACGCCTTTTTTCCTTATTTTAACTTTTTATTTAATTTTTAGCCGGTGGAGGTACTGCCGGCACACCACATATTAAAAGCCTTGTAGTGTCTTTGCTCTGCCACCAAATTCAATTGAGACCGACTCAAATAAAAATGGCTGTAGCTTTGATTTATTTCACTAACTGCCATGCGACTGAATATAATTCTCTCTCTCACTCTGTCTCTCTTTCTCTCTCTCTCTCTCTCACATGTTAATAAATATATTTTTTGCTATTTGGATCGGTAGCCCTTGCTGGCGCCGAAATCCATTAATCGGTTTGGGCCAACATCCGGCACAAACCGATTTCCGGATCAAATACCGGTTATGCACTAATCTCAACTTTATACTGGTTAAAATTAAAATGTAAGTTAATTAAATGAATACTTTAATGAATTTAACTTAATTTAAGAGATTTTTCAAGAAAGAAATAAAGTAACCTAAACATAAGATAAAATCGTGTTTAAAATTGAAACAGTTTAAATGTAATTCTATGAAATATTTACTTTAAATAAAGCAAGATTTCAAGCAAAAAATCTTTATCAAACTGCAACAAAAAAAGTTAATGAATACAAAAGAACCCAAATTATACCTGGTAGGTCGCTGATTTGGCTCCTTAGGTCCCTTATTTATATCATCACTAAAAACATCATCGCATAGATTACTAACTTCATCAACCGGCTTCATCACTGACCTCGATTTTATCCCAGTAATCTTCGTATCGCTTACAATTGCCGCATCGGTAGGAACATTACCAACAGATTTCTTGCCATTCTCTTTGGCCATTGATCTACGAATACGACTCGGTAATGCCTCGTTTTTTGTCTCAATTTCTGCTCTCACTTCAACACATTTCTCTTCATTTACATTAGGCAAAACATCCCCAGTATCTGCATTAGTAGATTCTACAATCTTATCCAGTACAACTGGACTAGAACTTGATTGCACAGATTCAAGAGCGCTTGCTCGACGCAGTTGCAACTTCTTCAGAACCGATTTGGCAAGCGCTGCGCTTGATTCGATCGACAGGCAAGTTTCAGCAGATAGACTGGAGCGCTTGGCATGCAAAGGACTTGCTACTTGGCTGCCTAAAGCGAGACTGCGTCCGCGCATGCGACCCCTGCGCGACGCGGATTCGTTAAGTGCAGAGTCTGTAAGAATTACAAACAAGAATCAAATAAGAAGAAAAATTGAAAACGAATAAAATTTCAGAAAACATAGAGAACTTAATTTCAAGTAACTCCGTTTACCGATCATTTTTTTGCAACTTCTACACTGTACATTGCGATAATTATATTACAATTAAAAACTATTATTTAATACACATTAAATTATTTATTTTAATTACGTAATATCTATGTTACATTATGCTCTTTGTATGCCGAAATTTATGACAACGTCCCATTAAACAACTACAATAAAATCTAAATTTTTAAATTGAATTAAGCTCTAACTGTACAATTTGCATATCTCCTTACCTAACTTCTCAACAGAAGGACAACATTTCGCCACGGGGCTGCTAACGCTAAAGAATCCTCCGTCAAAAGTTTTTATCTCGCTTTCCTGCTTTCCCGGTGTCATCGACACAACCGAAGCAATTTCAGCACTAACACTTTTTGCTGTTTCAGCAAAATCGGCAACATTCTCACTGTTGCTGACCGATTGTTGCTTTTGCTCGACTAACTTTTGTTTGAAAGCGGCGAATCGACTGCCGGTTGACTTTGACTGACCGGGTTTGATTGTTGTCTGAAAGGATGGCTTCTGAAAAATCAACAAGATGAAATAATAGAATTTTGAGTGGGCGGAAAGTGTTAAATTATCAAAAGATCGTTAAATAATTTGCAATCAAAGTTAAATAAATGATAGACAACAGATCAAATTTGCACTTAACAGATCGATTTGTTTCTTTATCAGTTTAAAAACTATACGGACATCAAGAAAACCATCAAAATACTGGATTATTGAGACAATTATAACTTCATTAGACAGATATGAATATTGAACCACCTCTCAGTTAATACTAACGTATTTACACAGTTATGATGTAGATTACTTAGTAAACTTACTCGAACAACTTTTTTTGTTTGCTGCTGAATCGGTTCTTCTATTTTTTTCTCAATAATCCAATCGGCCGCTTCCAAGGCTGACAACTCAGCAAACTTTGCATCAATTTCCATCACCTTAAAATATCAATATTAAAATAATACAACTGAAATTTATAAAAATATTTCATAAAAATGTTTTTCCAAATTCTATTTAATAAATTGATTTCCAAATTCCAATTCATAAAATGTTCAGTTCCGAATTTGGGTTCCAGCACAGGTTCCAAAATTGGAGTTTTGATTTTTTCCAAATTTTGGTTCCAGACCAAAATTACAATTACAAAGTATTAAATTTACATTTATTATTTTTCAAACTACAATTTATTGAATTACAAAATAAGATAAGATAGACAAATTATAAAACAAAATAAGTGTGCGCATTGATAAAGGCAATCAGACTGGAGATATTATTACACAAAATATCATTACCTGAGGGATATAAAGGACTTCGTAATATCCCTGTAAATCATCCGGTTCTACTTTCTTGCTACCATTTTGAAACTCGCAATTATCAATGACACCGATAAACTGTTTGAATCTTTTAGTCATTACCCATTCCGCCAATCCTATCGAGCTACGAATTTGTCCCAAAACTATCAACATAAAACACAACGAAAAAAAATTAAATAATGTACTAAAACTTGCACAATAAATAAACAATACAGAAAACTGGCAATATAAAGAGCAATTTAAAAATGACCAACATAAAACAACGGCATTAAAACTTGCATTATAAAACAACAATGCCAAAAAACTAGCAATGTAAAATAATGTAAAACAAACAGCAATATAAAACAAAGTAAAACATCAACAACAATTAAATGCAAAAATCTTAACTAACAATAACAAAAGTATAGTTTAGAGTGCAACAAATTTATGACTATAAAGAAACTAAAATGATACATTTAAAATTTAATCTAATTACAACATAAACTATAAAACCAATCAATCTAGCACTTGGTCAATTGTCATAATTACTTTCTTCTGTCAGTTCTGCACTTGAATCCATTTTTTCTCTCCATATGGCGCAACGAGAATTAATACGATCCACGTCTATTTGCACCAGTGCGCGATATCGTTGCGCTGCGACTATGCACTCTCTTATGTATTCATCATCTTTAGATTCACCTTAAAAATACAATAATTATATTATAATTCATAATAACTATTGCTACCTTTTTAAAAAGCACTTTAAGAAATTATAAGAATATACAGTAATTAAAATTATTTTAATCACCTCCACCTATACAACATATACTTTACTGTTATATAAATCTAACTAAGCAAGAATTTGTTAAAATGACATCATACGCGTTTGATTTTGCTTGATATCATCATTCTGACTGACACCTTCAAATGTCGACATCAATGTCACGCCGTCGCGTTGAATGTCATCGATGTCATTCAGGTCTGGCATAGGAGCAACCTGGCATGCCTCTATGATCAAATATGCCAGTATGTTTTACCTCAAAGTTAACTTTTGATTTGAAAAATTCTTTCATATGGTCTCTATGTAGCTAATGTACTGACAATTAATACAAATGAAAATTAAAAAACTATAATTTCCAATATTCAATGAAGTACAATTGCACACTTATTGCAAGAGATATTTAAATTAATTTCAAGTAATTCACAATTATAATCAGATTAATTAATCAAGGATTTTGACAGATCAACTTATTACTATTTACCATCATCCCGAGGTGTATGGCGCACTCTTCTACCCATCTCAATCATAGGACTTCTCTTTAGAACTTCAATCCTTCAACAGACAGAATAATCACTAAACTCTAGACCTGTCTTTTAATTTTGTCTCATTTTAAACAGAAGATAATAATACAAACTTGTAAAATTATACATAACCAAAGTGTGCACATAATACACTAAACTATACATTACACACTCTAAATCAGCAAGTAAAATACCTTTTTTTATCAATTTATTTCATATTAAATTAGACTAGAGCAATGAAAAGATAAAACTTGCGTACCCTTCTTCGGGTGACTTATTGCGCAGTATGAGACTATTGCGGTAAAGTTTCGGGGTTTTTTGTCGTGTGGCGCTACCTGGTGTTGCAATGGCCACTGTGGTGTGACGTCTGGAGGAGCGAAGTGGCTGTGTGGGGGTACGAAAAACCGAATTGTCCAAAGAATTCTGAAGTTTTGAAATAGCTTCCAGTGCGGGCTTTTTAGAAAATGAAGACACCTTTTTAAAAGAATAAATTATTCATACAAAAGTACATATAATGATTATATTTTGTACATTGAAGATGAAGAGTTAGATAGACTGAAAAATAAGTATTACTTTCTGAAAGATTATTCAGATGGCATTCATAAATTTTACCCCAATAAGATCTTAGTCGATCACAGACTGCAATTGCGGTATAGCAAACAACACACACATGCAATAAATAATAAAAGATTTGACAAAATTATCAAAAGAAAAAGCTTAAATTGATAAGATAGAGAAGTTAGATCGGAAAGATACAAATGAAAAATTTACATGTTTTTGTTTTTGAACATGGATTGTTTGATGAAAAATTATTTTTTTGTAAATAATAAATATTGAAGAATTAAAAATTTTTTTTACAACTACAATCACATTATAGCATAAGAAAAGAAACTAACATCAAAAGGTGAAACATTCTCCTCATCAACTGACAAATTATCTTTTCTTCCTAAAGAACTTGCGTCACCATTTTCTTTAAATGATTTTTCAGCATTCAAACATACACCACTTTCCACCATCATTGAAATCTCCACTTCTGCTGCTGAAGACATATCATCGACTTCCGAAACCTTTGTCAAGTCATCTTGTTGAAGCGCTTCTTCAATCTTGCATGTTCCTTTGGTTTTTGAAACATCACTATCAGAATTTACAGCCGAGAAGTCAACATTAATCATCGATGGCTCTTCAATTGATAAAATTCTTCCTTTCTCGACTGACTGATCAACATCATTACTCATATTAGTCTTATCTGTATTCTTATACATTGAATCGTCTAAGACAGAGTTTGAAGCCAAGTCCTGAGCATCTAAACTTTGTGAAATATTTAAAGCAACAACTTCGATATCAAGAGGTTTATTTGAAATTGACGCAGCTCTAGAAACAACAGAATTTCTAGATTTTCTAGATGAAATAACACCGGATGGTACTGAGGGAGAATCAACACGCATTGATGCTCTCTTTGTCATCACTTTTGTCATCTTTCTGGGCGAAGCCTCTTCTTCTTCACTGATATCATCAACGGCATAAGAAACCGATTTCTTGTAGTCTAATTTCACAGGAGATTCCTTCCTTTTAACTGTCTTAGAAACTGCTTTAACTTGACTTTCCTTCTTACCATCATCTTTCAAATTCTCAGAAGCGGCATCAGCCACACTGGAAGCTCTTGTGCTTCTTTGTGATGACACCCGTTGAACTGGCTTCTTTATCGGCAGAGCATCCTCCAAATCTGAAACTGCGCCTGTAGGTAACACATCAGGAAGAACAATAGAAGTACGAATAGATCTTCTGTTCCCAGATTTCATTCTGAAATTTTCTTCTGGATGTTTAACGACATCATCTTCTTTCTCATGATCTGGTTGAAAGCGGGTGGATTTTCTAGTTGAACGGCTTCTGTTTTTGCCGGAATCTTTTAGAGATTTCACTGGGGAAGAAATATGGATTGGACTTGATTTCGCTGCGATGTCAAGAGATCCCCTGATACTCGATGCTCTCATTGATTTGGTTCGTATGGAACGTCGTTTGTTGCTGCTGACATCCTTTGTTTTAGCTTCTTCTTCATCGTCCGAATATTTATCTGATTTATAAAATTCACCGACTGAATTAAGTCAAGTTATCATGATTATGCAAAATGATGAATTAATTAATGATTCCATTATAAATTTTTAAAAATAATAATGACAATCGAAATAATACCACATTAGAAAACATCACAAAAATAATAAACTGTGTAAGACTGATCTATTGAACTCGTCAACTAAAACACAATTTTTAAATATCAATTTTCAATTGAACATAAAATCAACCATTATCTGCCAATTATATTTGCCCTTAAATATCCATCCAATCAAATAATCCATACCATCTGACTTAGGCAAGGGTGTTCTAGGATATTTCTTTTTGCCATCTCTTTGTCTTACATCTGAACTTGACGCTGCATTCATTTTTGGAGTAACTGCATTCCACAAAGGCCCATCAACATTTGACAATGCGTCAGGTGTGCTGGGAAATTGCCCCTTTTCTGTTGCAACAGTTTCCTTAGGTAAAGAAGTGTGCGACTGCTGGTTGATTTGTTTTAGCATAGACATCACTGGTCCTGATTTACTTATACCATCTGAAAAGTAAAAAAATTAATAAATCAAAATATCATACGATCAAAAAAATAAATAATCAGTTTAAAGAGAACTTTTAAACAACACAAATTAACAACACAAATGGCTAACTACCCGCTATTAATTAATGTTAATAATTTTCAAGAAAAAGTATATAATAAAATAAGCTCATAAAAGTAATTAAATAAATAGACCAGTTTACAAAACATAAACAAATACAAGATTTAGAACTAAAGTAATATGAAACCCACCCGAAGTCAAGTCACGCTCTACTATAGCCGACACAGGTGGCAAGGGACAACCCCCAGTCGCCTGAACATTATCATCAAAGGGAGTTGAACTCCTAGCCACAAAATTATAAAATTCTTAGAAACAAAAAATAATAATAATAACAAAGACAAGGATTAAGAAATTATAGTAAATATCTGAGCTTAAGAGTTAACGATAGCTGTTGAACTAGAGACTTCGCCAAGGACAGCAGAAAGTTATCGATTAGTGAATTTCTCAAGGGATTTGAACACTGAATCTACAAGCTTTGAGTACACAATACTAACCATATAGTCATAGAAATTTATAATTTCAATAATTTCAATATCTGACAGTAAATTTATTAATTAAAACAAACAAATCACAAGCTCAATATAACTAATCACAATATAAAAAACTTAATCAAATAAAATTTTCCACCAAAATAAACTCCAATACCATTTCATCCTACTGATTCTACCAGTCGTCAGCATCCCCCCTGCCATTCCCTCCCCTCCCCCCACTGCTACAAAACTCGCTCCCCCATCGCTTGAACTCGACGTCGATCTAAACGTGAACTCCTGCAATCCAGCTGGTGCCGCAAAAATGTGATCAGAGGGTGCAAACGACACCCCACCGCGACGCTTATTAACGTGAGGCAGTTCATCGGCGGAATTAGGTAATCTGACGATGAGAGATGAACCTTCGGAAGACGATGGAGTACTGTAGTCGGCGCGACGCGATTGTTTTGTGGAAGGATTAGATTGGGAAGGAACTTGGGATCTCGATGCGCGAGTTGGTTTAGCGACTGTAAATATCGAGAGATTATTTTTACGCTCTTTTCAAGTATGATTAAATTATACGATATATAAAAAGAATCCAACAGTGCCAATAATATTTCAATAAAATTTAAGGAAAAATCCACACTTACATTACAAAGATCAAAGAGTCAAATGTTTACATCAAATAAACTATTACTTCATAATAGATAATCCACATACCTGCACCATGTTGATCAGGCACATTAGTAGCCATCCCAGTACCAGCAATCTTCTTCGTAACGTCCACAACAGCCGCAGCCTTCTAATTAAATATCAAGAATATAATTTACAAACTTAAGCAAAAATTAAACTATATTATATTCTGAAATACATTTCAACTTCGAGACAATTGATATAAAAAGCAAAAGAATTGCTATAATCGCTGAAAATTGTTTCATTCTCAATAATCGTTATTCAAAACAAGCATAAATTCAATTTTTTAAATCAACATTACCTATAATCATTAACCGCTATTTAATGAGCAAAGATAAAACTCAATATTCACAAATAAAGTACCGCGCTAGCTGCTTGGCTATTCTTCACGCTATTACCGCGTGTCACCCTAATCCCAATCCCCCCAGAATCATCCCTCACTGAACATCCGTCCCCAGGCTGCCTTCTCGCCCCATCAGCCCTCCCTCTAGCCTCCCCCTCACCTGCCCTTCTTTCCTGATCTCTAGCGCCTTGAGAAACACCACCACCAAGAGAAACACCGGATCTTGTGGCTCGTCCCACACCTACTGGTGCCGATTCCTTTCCTTTGACTTGTGCCGGTTCTTTGTTAGGTTTTCCCATGATGCGCGGTTTAGTAGGCGGAGCTTTGCTGGTAATGGTACGATGTGATTGGGCAGGGACAGCAGGTGGGGCATTGAGTTTTATCTTAATTAAATAATATTAAATTTGATAAGGAACAAATTGACGAAAAATTAATTTGTAGATGAAAATTTAAAGACCATTATAAGACAAAAGACCATTATGTAATATACACAAATATATCTAAAAAACCTGTCAATCCAACAACAGCAATTTAAATGTAGGTTTAGACTAAAAACTATATAATTTAAAACCAGCAAAAATATATCGTTCCAAATTTTCACAAAATATTACGCAAACAACAAAATAAACAGCCACCTTAGACAAAGGTGCAAGTTTAGCGAGAGAAATTGTCTCCGGTTCAAAGTGACGAATGCTAAACGGCTTCTTCTTCTTCTTGTCACTTTTCTCTGCGGCTCGTTTAGCCGTCTTCTCGGCTCTCCAACGAGCCAACTGCTCCTTGCGTTTTGCTGCATTTTTTAACAATGCAAATTTTAAAAAGTATAAGAACACATCCCCATAGATTCCCTGCAATATAACTATTTGCTTCTTAC
The DNA here is from genome assembly GCA_034700105.1 of Oconnorella tubifera. Classification (NCBI taxonomy): domain Eukaryota; kingdom Metazoa; phylum Annelida; class Clitellata; order Enchytraeida; family Enchytraeidae; genus Oconnorella; species Oconnorella tubifera. The sequence continues at coordinate 5,070 of JAQIXG010003830.1, read as the reverse complement.
CCTCGAGTTTCTCATTTATTTAATACCATTCTAATTAAATAAATAAAAAATGCGTTCTTTTTTAATAAATAATCTAAACACGACAGTGGTATATGCTACAATAATATCAAATGTACATTAATAAATAAACCTAATCCTCCTCTGTTTTCATTCGGATGATGTTCCTCGACGAGGGAAAGTTCCTCTTCTTCTGGTCGCCTCTCATGGACGACGTTCCCCCTCTTGCGCCCCACGGTCTCGTTACGTAACTGCTTCCAATCTACCGAACGACGCTGGGCCCGCCTCGTACGAGGGTCAATGAAATCATTCCCCTTCCGTTTGTATTTGTCGGAGAAATTTGATCGATTCTCGGCTCCGGACATTTCTAATTGTTAATGCTAAAATTTAAATAAGAAAAAAATGGTTCTGCAGAAAAGACGACCCGATCCTTTATGGAATATCTTTAAGATCGTAAAATATTTCATCTAATTATATTAATCCAATTTAACAGTTTAAAATCAAATTTTATGATTTTGAATTCTCACGATTAATACGAATTAATTTTTTCCCCAGTTAAATCAAAGATCCCTAATTGCATCAAAAAGCTACGAATAAATGCATAAATGACATTAGCATTACATTCCATTATAACAATATAAATATGTAAAACTTAAATCGTACCTTTTGCAAAATAATTTAAATTTAAAAGTAAATTAATTAAAAATAATTAATTAATTAATTAAATTTTTTTATAAAAAAAAAATTCTTTCATTCTTTTAAATATAAAACTCACATGGCGGGAGATTCTCTGATTGGATATCAATCGTGGATAAATTCTGCAAATACAGTTATTTACAGGTTTTGATTGGACAGAGAAACATGTCGAGACACGCGATTGGATAAGATTTATAGTCTCTGCTGGTTCTACTTAGAATGATTTGAGAAAGCAATTAGTTGATTCTACAGTGGTTGCTTTTGATCAAAATTGTTTTTGGTATTAGGATTAAGTTTGTGAATGTGTTTGTAGCAATGTACTTTTCGTATTTAATGAAATTAATCGGCCCCAATTATACACGAGAAATTTAATAATGTCTTCAAATATAAAATTGTAGCTGCGTTCTAATGAAAACTTATGCATATACTCAACCACTACTTGGTCTTGATTTTCGATTTAGATACCTTAAAATTCTCGTTTTTAAACTTTACATTCTGTAGATTGTTCATTAGTCGATTATTTATTTCAGATTTAACAAAAACACAAAGTAAACAACAGACTTTATTGACAAAAGGAACACAACTAGAAATCATTAAATAAATATATTAAATACAACAAATAAAGATCTCAGTCGAGTTTCTCATCCGTGTGTTGTAACTTTTTCGTTGATCGAAAGAAACAGAATAAAACCAGCACCATCAAAGAAACGAAAACAATGCAGAATACAGGCAGAAAAGTGTCAAATTCTATTTTCTGAAAACAAGAAAACAAATCAACAAATCTGTATCGTTTAACTGCAAAATGAGACTTCTAACTAACAGTAAATCATCGCTTCAAAGTATCCACTAGCTCTAATCTTATACGAATATAGATTACATTCAATATATATCGTAATCCTTTTCCAATGTGTTTAAAATTTGCACCGTCACTCTTAAAAAGACTTTCTTTTGTAAATAATAATAGCCAGTCAATTGAAATGCACTTGATCTATCTTGAAATTACAATTTAAATGATCACAAAAGACTAAGCGAACATAGTGTGAACTGAATAAGAAGAAACCAGGTTATGCCCAGTTTATATAAATTCAGTTTAGAGATTAAAAAATCAACAACACTACAACTACCGACTGAAATAAACAACTTTAAACAATTTAACAATTTCTAAAACAGTTTTTGTTTTCTAGGCCTGCGACAATAGCATTTAATGCAAATAAGAAGAACGAGCAAGGAGCCAACTACCCATAGTACCGTACTGATACTAATTGTTATCCCCAGTGGCTCAGCAAAATCCTGAAAATTAAGCGAATTGTGCTGGGATCTGTATAGTTTTTAAATCTTTATTTCATCAAACGGTAATAAATATATATGAAATGAATTCAATAAATCTGGGCAAAAATTATAGGAGCATTATAATTGTTGCACAGATTTACGTAGTTATAATTGTACTAACAGTTTCCAACTATTCTAGTTATAATTGCAAGAATATTATCACACACAAAATATCTATTTTAAATATCTTATAAATATTTGCTAAACGTTTAATTCGTAATAACAAAAGTACCAAACACTTACCGTAATCATTTGTAACAAGAAATAAAAACAAAACATAAAAATAGAAATATAATAAAGGAGATCCACCGCTGTCAATAGGTATTATACAGTAGAGGCATTGATCCAATCACATCGCGCTTTTTTGATCGTAATTAAGGCAAATTGCCCGTACAATTAAAATATTTAAACAATCTAAATTTAGACTAATATATAGGTTTTGTTACAACATCACGCAATATTCCCAACAATTTTAAAACTTTTTGTTTACCCTATATGCGTTACATTTATAATAATAAGATAATAGAAAAAATTAGAAATTATTACCTTCAACCAAGATACAATTCTATCCACAAGCACATCGCTACAACAACAAAAATAAATTTGTATTCAATATAAATAAATCGCAGCTATAATTATAATCTTATTTATAATCATAGCTTATTTATCTCTTGATAATATAAATACTTTTGATATATAATATATATAGTACTTATTAACGCATGATTGTGTAACTCAATTTTGAATTTTATATGAACAAAAGAGAATACAATTAGATGTGTTATATCAACGATTAAAGCAAAGAACGAATCAAGAATAATATGAATATTCATCTCACAAGGGACTCGGATCTTTAGGTACAGATTGTGCCGGAGCATTAGTGAACCAACCGTCCGCAAACCCAACAAAAGATTGGGTCTCTTTGGAGGCTAGATCATACGAGTACATCTTGCCCAGACGAAAACTGAAAACGTCAAATTATAACGAAATATAAGTGAAATGAAACTGATACAGCTTAAACATTAAGTAAATAAACACTTAAACATAAAATTATGACTAAACATAACTTTCAGAATCTGTAGCAAAATCTGCAGTTTTCAATATGTTTTTTCATCAGTGTAAAATATCAATTATACCACATTTACTGCGTTTTACTGTATTTATTTCAAATACTTTAAGATTTTATTTTGATTTAAAATATCCTTATTCAAAATAGTAATGAAAAGCAATAAAAGAAGTTCAACACAAATTACAATTTGATTCAAAAGATTCATACCGGAGGTCCTATAAAAACAAAAGAAAATTAAAAATAAATATTACATAAAAATATATATCTTACAAGAAAACGGCCGGACATTTAGTTATCTGAAATCTAGTCTTGAGATCAGGACTTTCATTCATATCAACGATAGCTACGTTCATTTTATGTTTTAATCTGCTCAATAAACAAAACGTACGATAAATAAACTTGTCAAAGAATTACCTAGCGACTAAGTTATTATAAAAACAGTACTAAAACAACTTTATTTATAAAATGTCTCTTAAACAATTGGATGATAAATCTTAAACATTCGGCGAACTTTCTGGATTTAAAAAAGAAGCTAAAGAAACTAAAGTATACGGTACATTATATACGTACGTACGGACATTACGTACGAGTAAATTGTAAATGTATTCATAGGCTTTGAATGGAAAAATAACAGAAATTTTAGCACGAAATAATGAATTAAAAAATATTATTTGTGAACTAACCGACTAGCGACGGATTCAAACACCGGTATTAAATCATTACAAGATGACTTCTGACTGAAATAGAAAAGCTAAAATAAGAAAATAATTTCCCGACTAATTAAAGGCACATCGGTATAAAACGTCTGCTTAGCTTTGAAGATAATATAAATATCGCTTGCATCGGAGACAAAGTGATGAGTGAACGCTTAAGTTAAGTTTATCATCTAGATTACTGTATTATGATCAATGTACCAGACATAGCTGTTAATTTAAGCGCCTTACTAAAGGGTGCAGCAAGTTAGAAAAATAGTGAGTTTCCAGGATTCAAACCTAGACCTGTCGCGTCTGAATCCAGCGCTCTAACCACTTCTCTAGCGAGCCTTAACTTCCAAGCACAATCCATTAATTACTCTCTCTGCAAAACTACCTGCCAAGAATCAAACAGCTACATCAGTTAATTATTCAAATTTGAAAGGTTAATTATATATATATATTCTATAAAAACACAATTATTATTATATTATATATATCAGAGTGAACAAATTAGAAATGTCTTGACTCACAAAAGTACAAGCCAGTCTCCAGTAGTTGCCCCAGTAGCAGCCTGTGTTAAATGTTCAAAGTTAGTGCTGTCCAGAGGAGTAGCATTCCTCTCTTTGTTATTCTCCATCCAAGTCATTATATCATCTCTTTGTATGCTGCCATCTGAACTCAATCAAGTTTAATAATAAACACCTTTTTATCCGATGCAAAGTTTTATATATTAGTGATTTGATTGATTTCGATACCGTTTTTTAGTGGAAAAAATATATATAAAAGTAAAAGTTTGAAATAGAAATCGGTCCTCCGGCTGACAAGTTTGATAACGAAAAATTAAATTAACATTAAACCAGTTAATATATTCAACTACTTCATTTATAAATGATATAATAGAATCTATGTAATAATATATTTATAAGTATTTATTATTATTTATAATCAATAAAAATGACATTCTTATATTTACAAAATGTTCTGTATATATACGAAATATTGTATACAACATATTTTATATACAATATATTTTGTACAAAATTTAAGATATATAAAATTGATCAACATAAAGAAGTGCAATATACAACAGTGCAATATACAATAATACATAGCAATATACAATAACAATAATTGTTATTTAACATAATAACAAATAAAAAGGTTGAGAAACGTTCAAACATTTAAAAATCAGACAATTAAAAAGTGCCTTGGGAAACTGTCCCAAAAGTTCCCAGCACTGCCGCCGCATTCCCCCGCTGCACTGCCAAAGCAAGTCGTTGCTTC
>JAQIXG010003829.1:0-13989 GCA_034700105.1 Oconnorella tubifera | reverse complement strand
AGTGTCTTGGGAAACTGTCCCAAAAGTTCCCAGCACTGCCGCTGCATTCCCCCGCTGCACCGCCAAAGCAAGTCATTATGTAATTAATATTATGTAATTAATAAGTTAATTATACAGGGTTATTAATTATATTTAGTGATAGATAATTTGTTTAACAGTTTGCTATAATCTACAAGTTTATCTTACTGTCTGTTGCAAAGAAATTCAACTTAGCTGAATAGACTTTTTTTTATTTATTTTGTAAATGTAATTAGTCAAAGTGAAATTTTCCTGATCCGCTGTGTACTTTAATAGCCATTATACTTCAAGAATCTGTTATTATTCATTTATATTTGTATGTTATGATTATTTATTGCTATTGAATGGCTATATTAATAGGCTCATCATTCAGCCTATTGTCATCATTCAGTGTATTGTCAGCTTGAATAATAACAGTCTAATCATTTCCTACATGCTGCTTTATTTAATGCAGGATTGATCTAATATCACCTTATTATTGTATGACTTAATCATGTGCCGATGATTGACACCCAAACAGGATATAGGTTATTATATATCATCTGTGGTATTTGTACTAAGGGAGTTAAAATTTACTTGCAACATACAGGCAGCCAGTAATATTGTATTTGTTTATAAAATGATTAATTACTAGGTTATTTGTGGAAGCAAAGTAGATTTTGTTAGTTAAGTAATATTTGATATCATTTTGGCTATAGATGTAGAAATTACAAGCTTTACTTCAAACATTTTTATGACTTTTGTCACATTTGTTACATCTAAATAATGATATTATTATTATAAGCATATATATTTCTTTTACAATTATTAATGACTTTGTATAGAGGTTGTCAGGTGATGCTTTTGTACAGAGGACTAGTTTTGAATGATCCATTTCTCATGTTTTTCATAGCTAGTTTTTAACTGTACCTATTTATATGATTCAAACTTTGACAATAATTTCAGTGATTCAGTAGAGTGCACTATCTTCTACAATTTAAAATATGATTTATTCATTAATATTCCACTAACAGAATATAACGGAATTTAACCGAATGTATTTAATTCAATTATAGGATCTGGTTTTGTGAATGGCTACAGTTGAACTGCAGTTAAAAATTATTAATTAAATATGATCACTATTTAATGCAGTACTAGAAGTTATATTATTTCTAGTTGATATAATTATAATTTATTTACTTTGAAACAATTTGTGTAAATACTCTAAGCTGTAGTTATAAATGAAATTATCTGTTAAAATAACAATGCAGTTGATTGCAACTTAATTAAATCAACAGCTCGCATACACAAAGTCATCACATTTACATTCATGATCATGTAATTATTCTCTAAAATTGATATTGGTTATATTAGAATAACAATAATTTAACAGCTATTTCAACATTTTGTATAATAGGCAAGTTTCAAATTGCTTGTAGCAATTAACTTTTACATTATGAAATTCAGCTAAAATATAATTATTTTTCATTAATGATATAATGACATATAGGTTACATGATAGTTTTTTCTTCATCAGCGTTTAGTTCATTAAATATATCTTTATTTGTTTGAATTTGAGTGAATTTTGCCTTAACTTTAAAGTTATAAGCTATAACTTTACAACGACTTTAGGGTAAATCTTTTATTTATTAACAGTTAGTGCAATAATAATATTAACATTGAAGTCCTCAAATTACTTATAAGTATCATCATACTGCTATGTTGGTTACATTTCATACTTTGACTGCTTTAGGTAGAGCTTGGTTGTATATGTCGCTGGTTGATAATTTATTGGAATGCTACATACAAAGTTTTATTACATCAGTCTCACACGTCCGTCGCTTCTACTCAAAGGATGCTCTTGTTCTTGATGATGAGGTGAGTTCATTAAGATTAGTTATATTTATTTTTGTGTTTGGTAAGTTAGACGTTTCAAAAATAAGAAATATACTGCATTAAATTAATATAGCTGTTTTGAAATAGGCTATTCTTTTAAGCAATGTGGAAAGTGAATTATTCAGTCTGAATATTATAGTGAATATTAGATTAGAGCAATGTGAAAAAATGTGTGAACTTATATATATTTAGTATATATTTTTTATTTGATAATAATGAATGCATATGAGTTAAAATTTAAGACAGCCTTGATAAATAGATCATTAGTTCATGTCAGTGTGATTAGTTCTTATAATTAGTATTTGAGTTATGATTATAATTAGAGTTTAGTTTCGAAATAATTAAGTTAGGTTTAATGTTATTAAATGAATTTTTAACATCTATTTTAAGGTTTACAGTCAATCACCAGTTTTGTTTTTACTGTTGCAGAGATTGAATCAACTCGTTACTTTGTCATCAGGACTCAATTGTGTTAAGTTTCAACTTGATTTTGTAAGTAATTGTTACTCTGAAATGAATTTAGTTACTGTTTATAAGGTAACAATACAAAGCCTTGCAAAACGGTTGGAAATGTTAGCCTATTATAATGTACAGTGTGTATAGACATGTACGTGATTTGAATAGATATTATACACGCTGGATCATCTTTTTAGTTATCATTAACTGTGTTATAATATTATGCATAAAGTCTGCAAATAATATTATTGTTTTCTTCATTGGAGAAGAAATAAATGAATTCTTGGTTATCTTTCTCTACAGGACGTACCGTACTTAGACTTGTTCAGTTACGACCAATCAGATCAGAGCTCAGGTAGAGGCAAACGTGATGTAGAGGATGAAGTGGATGAGTGTGATGATAACAGGGATGAAAGAGATGATGATGCGTCTGTGTACAGCATCAACAGCGCTGGTTCTGAACAGGTCTCTCTTATGTTTTAACTAAAATTTAATCAGAGTGAAATTTATTAAATTTCATTCTCTGAAAACTGTGAGAAAAAATTAAGTACCTTGAACTTTTTTTTAAAAATATTGTTTCTTTTTAGTTGATTTTCCTATTATGAAATTTACATTGTGGCATATTAAAAATAAGATATTTGAATATATAGTAAAATTTAGTGATATAATGATCAGAGAATATGATATTAAATTACTTAATGTTATTTGGTATTGCTTTTCAAGGTCTAATTATTTACTTTCTTGTTTGCTAATTATATAGCCATTATCAGATTATTAAAAATTAGCCTGGCATTGCGCGCTTAGAACTGTAGAAGTCACTACAATTATTTGTTACAATTTTAAATAAATGTTAAGAGAAACTGCATTTGAAGCAGTCAGTGTTAAATTACTTAAAGATAGGAGTATAATTTAAAGAAAATTTAAGTTTAATGTCAGGATTTTTTTACAGGAATGATGTCTCAAACATAGTTGTCAATATATACATTTTAGTAAAACATGCAGCAAGTTAGTGTTAGAGTGTTATGATCTTTTACGAAAACTAAACCGAGACCTGTCATTTCCTAAATTGATTGCTTTACCATATCAATGAGCTACGAAGTTACTACATACCAAATTGAATAAAAATATTTTTGTCTAATAGTCTACTGTTTTTATCGTAATAACTTTAAAAGTAATCATTTCATAACTGAATGCAATTAACTATTTTCAGAGTTGCTTGGCAGATGTCAGCAGTTCAGATATAATGCATCCTTCATCCAGTCAGTCTAGTCTCATTGGTTCTGCGATCTTTACTCCAACATCATCGAATCATTCAGATTACAGGGAGGACAATTCTTGCCAAACATCCTTGTCTCAATTAGAAGTCGCAGAGGCTCAACGAATCAGCCGCCTTTGTAGTCTTAATGTAATGTCATTGACTGGTGGGCTGTCCTTGGTCGGGGCGAATGATTTGATTGGTGGGGATGATACGGAAAGTGAACCAGTGGAGGTGATAAGAATGAAGACAAAGAAAAGACATTTGAAGGTGGTTGATTTTTTGTTATTTTGTATTATTATGTCATTATTGAGTCAACGTAAGCAATTGGAATTTGCAAGAATTCATCAGGCATTCAATTTACAAGCGTTTCATATATTTTAATATGATTTTATCGCATTTAATTTTCAATTTTACGTATGGTGATTTATAAACTATTTATTCACCTGATTAAATTTATTTCGACTCTTTATTGCAATTAATTTATACTTAATTGTAAAAACATTCCATTTGCATATAGTGTTAAAAATATATAACGTTTAAAAGATATTAAAATGATAAAATATTATTTTACGGTGAAAGGTTTTGAAATTAAATTATTTTAATGCGAATCTCATAGATTAAAAGTTCTTCTGCTTCGGTTAAATCTTCATCAGATGACACATCTGAACATTCAATCGACACGCTCATTAAACCCGTGACACCAGAGTCCGGTTATCGGTCGGTTGTTGATGACTCTGACCACCCAACCGAACTAGCTTGCACCCCAACTGATCCTACCATTGAAAATACTTCTCATACGACTCAAAATACATTGTACAGTTTAAGCCAAACTGATACGTTGCCACACAATCTTATGCAAGTGGAAGTAGATTACACACATGCTCATGAACTTTATTCACAGTTTGGGGAGTGTTTGTCAAGAAATACGGATGATGTAAGTGTGAAAGTTGTTAGATCCAGTTTAGAGTCTAATTCTCAAATCTCTGATGACAATGAATCTCTTTCAAATACTAAGTTTAGTAATGTAAAGGAACTGGTGATCGATTTTGAATTGGAAAAAGTATCGATAATCTCGGATGATTGTAATAATCTACAAAAACGAGTTAAAATAAACGATCAGGCCATCAGTGAGTCAATCTCGGTTGAAACTGTCAAATCCGATGTAAATACAGAGTCATCCAACACAGTGACAAATGATTTTGCAACAAGTAGTGCCGAGTTAACTTCATCTATTGATATTCCATCTATATACGACGATGTGCCAAAGTTTCTTCACGCTATTAAACGTGATGAGATCAAGCGACAGGATACGTCATCACCTGATTCTACTGCTGAAGGACAATCGTTGAGCGTTGATATAGCGTGTAGTGTCGAGTCTGTAGTGACTGAGTGTAGTGATGTAGTGAAGCTTGTAGGCGATGTAGGTGACAATGTAGGGGTTTCGTGTGTGGTTGAAGATAAAGAAGAAGCTTGTGTAGATGCTGGTACAGCTCCTTTCAGTGTTCAGGCAACCAATGAACACTCGGCTGAAGAGCGGTAGGCGAATGATTTATGTTTTAACAATATTTTAAAATTTATGATTATTATAAATAATTTTTGCAAATGTTTTTACAGTTATTTAAATTTTATTAATAATAAAATGAATTTTCAATACTACGTCAATGTAACATTTAAATTGAATGTTACACTGAAAGCATCAATTAGACATTGATATAATTGACAGGGATATAATTCACTTTAATGCTCTTTAAGCTGGCAGGGGCACCACAGAATACTACCTGAACCAGTGTATACACCTAACTAAAGGTTGCAGCAAGTTAGAGCGATAGTGAGCATTTATGAAAATTGAATTTTGACCTGTTTATAAAATTCCGTTGCTCTATTACTTTGCTAATGAGCTTTAAGCTTTGATAAGTGAATATTTGTAAACGGAGCTGTATAGACAACCAGTTTCATTATGTTTTGTTATTAGTAATGTGACTTTGTATATTCACAATAATCATTTATTTAATATATACATTTTATATTTTTGTCATTACAGCGTTGATAACAATATGATGCTTGAACTGATGTTGGAAATATTTAAATTTGAGGAAGAAAAATTTCATAAAGTAAATTTGTTTTTTTCTTACTTCAGTTTTTCTACTTTTTCGAGATATTTCAATATTTTTGTTTTAGTAGACAGTTATATAACAGAAAGAGTTATTTTGTCCATATTTATATTTAGTTTATAAGCAGAAAATCATTTTGTTAGTTGACAAAGTATAGATTTAAGTTAGCATTTAAATTAGCATCAGTTAAAAATATAGTCAGAAATTTCTGCAAATGTACAGTCTGCAAGTAACTTACTATATGCAGTTATAGTAGCGTTAGTATTATCGCTAGAGAAAATATAAATAACTGTACTCTTCTACAGACATTAGATGATATCCTCTCTTTGGAATGATTTTTCTTATTGTTTACTCTTAATTTAACCCTATGAGACTTACTACTATCATTGATTAATAACCACTTGTAGTTAACTATTATAGGACATTTTATATGGAAGTCATAACTTTATGAGATATAACTATATTGTGATGATTGAACTAAATCTTATTAATTGTATTTATTACTTAAATTTTAATTGATAACAGTTATACAACACAAGTATTGGCCACACTGAGGGCAATGCTAGGCCTATTCAGGTTCTGCTAACAACTCACGCTCTCTATCTAGTGTCTCCAGGGCCTTCTACCAGGCATAGATTTGTGCGAGATGCTGTTGTTCATTACAAGCAACTGGATTACATATCAGTCAGTTACATACTTCTAATTAAGATTATAGTGATTGTTGCCTGCAATTAATGAAACAAGTTTTAAGTGAATTACTATTTCAGTTGAAGTTCATTTAATTTAAGTTTAGATCTATCATGGAATGGTATTATATTGCTCTGATATTTATTGTGAAATACTATCAAACTCACTTGGCTGGCAGATATGAAGTAACTTGGATAATAAATGAAAAAACCAAGATTTTATTTTATTTCAGCTAAGCCTTGACTGTCAACTGATACACGTGGTGTGTACTGACAGACGCAAACAATACTGGATCACAACTGGTGATGAGAGTCTCACTAGGTAACTCAGTAAATGCAGAGAATTGATTTTAAAGAGTTTGAGATATTCTTATAGCTTATAATGATGAATGTAATACCGGTATTTAATGATATCTAGAAGCTATGTCTTGTTTTAAGATAATACCGTGTTCATAAGAATAGGTTGCAGGCTCTAAACAAACTGATCAAGAATATAGTGTACCAAAATAATTGTTATTTAGATGGATAATAATACATTTAAACAGTCTTTAGTAATGATCAAAATTCTTTAATGACTTTACTTTAATTCAAGAAGCTGTGACTACTTGTATTGGATATAGATTTAGTTATTTAATCATTGTCAAATGCATTACAGATGTATAGCGTTTGAATTAGAGCAAGCGATGAGAGAAAGTGTGCTGGAGCTATCTCCTGTATCTATTCTCACTGATTCTACAACACAGAAGATTATAACAAAGAAATGGGCAGCTCGCGAAACCAACATGGAGGTTACTTGTTATATTATGATATATTATATTGCAAGATAATAAATGTAATGTAGGGATAATATTATATTGTGTTATGCTGATTATTATTAGATATAAATAGATACCTTTAAAGTCATTTGAATAGATATATATAATATTACCTAATTTTATATGATATAATAATATTTGTCTAAGTTTGTGCTAGATTTACAATATATAATATTTTATTGTGACTTAATATTTACTTTAACATATATATAGTTGTTAAAATCGCTTTATTGCTTCTATTTTTGTTTCATAATATAAATTGTAATTTTTATATAAAAAATCATTTTCTATTTCTGTTTAATATTATAATTCTATTTTTAGTTTCTATTTTTGTTTCATACTATAAATTGTAATTTCTTATGATAATCTTAATTCAGAATCCTGTTTGACTGTTTTCTTGTATAAAATAATTAACCTTTGTTAGAGCACTCACTTTATTAATTTTTTACTAAACTGCTTTGTGAAATAACTTACAGCAATAATTTTCCTTAATGCTAGAATAGTATCCTTTCATGCAATGTACTATCATGCATTATGTATGATCATCAATAAATGGACATAAATTGCTTGATTTTTGCTTATACTCTATTATTCATTATCTTCTAAATCTCTTTATTTTACGCTATAATTTGCTTGCTTCTTCTGTCAGATTCACGATGTAGACTTGCTGTCATGTTGTCTTGTTTACTGGGAGGACAATGCAGCTCTATGTGGCCCTGATCTGAGACTACCTCTAAGCAAAGAGGGTAAACTGTTCTATAAGCCACCGGATGCACTCAGCTATGCATTCGGTGGTAGTGTCTGGACGGAGTCTATGTTAACTGGTAGTAGTTGGATGAGTTGCTACTTTGTATTGCGGTAAGTTATCTCAAGTTTAAATATTGCATCATCATTTTTGTCTTATATTAGTATTGTATATGACTAGTTTATGTTTAATTCAATTGATTACAAATAAATGTATAATATTTTTTTTTAATTTATGACAATTGAAGTCAGTCGATTTAGGTAGAGTATATATCAATGCTAGGATTGTTTTAGGGAGCCTAATCAGTTACACACATAACACAATGCCGTATCTGATAAAATGCCTGATCAACACTATCTTACAATGGTAGTGTGCAGCATTTAATTTATTGTTCTAGATTTTGTGCAACCTCCAAACACTACTTCAATTTTTTTTACAGTATCACGGGAAAGATATGAATCCATCACCTGCTGAATGGTAGATGTATTAAATATATATCAAAAACTTAATATGTGATTTGCAGAGTCAAACTGCTCATTAAATAATTTACTATATTTCAATATCATTCTATGATTTATTTTCAGTGATGGAATTCTTTCAATGTATGATGACAAGGAATCTCAAAGAAGTCCTCAATTATCAATTTGTATAAGGTTCTTAATATTTCTTGATAATATTTCAACTTTTAAATGTTTTGTGAAATTTGAAGTCTAAGTTCATTTTTAGAAAATATTATGAGCTGAGTAGAAGCATTTAGAATCATTAAATAAATCAAATGGTTGTTAGGAATTTGAATTGTTATTCAGATTTTATTTATTGTCTTTTATTAATGAGGTTTATTAAACATTAATATAACATGGCATTATAAGTTGTATTTAATTTATAAATTTGAAAATAATTAAGTATATTAATATATCTCAAAATGCTGTAATAAGAATTAGATACATTCATTCATCATATTATTGCAGCTTTTGTGTTTATCTGATATTAAACAACAAAGAGAAAACATTTTATCGATTTGAATTGACATCTGAATATCTTTTAATCTGGCGTCTCTTGTGTTTCAGCTCAATGGACTGTCAGGGTTGTCGTGCTTGTCCCAAGGCAGACAGGTCGCACAGTTTTGAAGTAGTCTTAGCCGACGGCTCTCAGTTAAAACTAGCGGCAAGTAACCGACGTGAAGCAACAGACTGGGTGAGATGTCTGTGTCAAGCTATGGCTGATAGTGTCTTGGTAAGTGCATGCGGTATTTCTCACTCTTTTACCCCATGTAGCTAACTTGTATTAATTGAGGCTATCGAAATTTAGCTTATTTTAAAGTTATTTTGTTTAGCTTTATTAATTAAAAAATCTATATATTACAATACATATTACATATTTGATATTATTGTTTTATATTGATATCGGTATCATAGATTGACATTGATGACATTCTCTAAACATCATTTTTAATTAAACAGTCTCTTTTGAATCTACCATTGGTGTTTTACAGTCAGTTTTTTTCTCGCTGACTCTGTTAGACTGCAGATCGTAATAACGTTTGTGTGACTTGCTGCTGTGTCATCACTCAGTCAAAACTTCTGATGTATCATGAAGAGCTACAGACTAACTTCTTACGTACACTTGGCCAAGCGGATCTCTGTAATCTCAAAGCTCTGCATCTAGACTCTAATGCTGATACTTACTGCATTCTGGTAAGCTTCTATATTTCTATTTAACTGTATTTGTGATTAGTTACAGGCATTGGTATGCATGCTAGTGAATCTGTGCAGCATAGTTAAATATTGCATCTTCTGCTTTTAAGGATTAAATATTACTTTCACTTTAAATGAAATTGTTAATCTTGATCTATTTATAGTTGATTTACTCTAAAATGGGTTAAACTGTTGGATAATACTTAACGTTTCTTGGGTTTATTTTTTAATTGCTCCCGTGTTCTTTTTAATATACAGTAAATCCATTGTACAATTATAGACATCATCTTTGGCTAATTGAAGACAATTATTATAATAATGATGCTTAATATGCATTTTTGCTAGCTCAATATTGTATTATAAGTTTACTGTCCTTTATTGTTTATCGCACTGTGTCTACTTTGTATTATGTTCTTCCTGTCCCAGTGGCGAATAATAATATGGTATAATATGAGTACAATAGCATTGTGTTTTAACTGTTGCAGTCATTCAGTGGTACTAGTAATCAGATGGAAAAAGAAGAAAGATGGGTGATCTATTTCAACATCTCATCAGAGAAAGAGAAATTTGTAAATAATCTCAAACAGGCTTATGTATCGCTCACACAAGTAAATAGTTCTCTAAATATTTTATTTCCAGTGATACATTTTATTGGCGTATTTAATTGCTTTTGTAAATGCAGGACTAAAAGTTTTATCCTACATTATATATTCTGTTTTTTTAACAAATAATCAATTATATGATATTTTAAACAGTAATAATGTTTTTTTATTTATCAGTCTCAGTTTAACTTTCTGTTGAGATAACAAATTTAATATGTAAATAAATAATAAAAGTCTCGGCCTAATTAAAAAACGTATTTTTCTATTATTATAAGTATATATTAATTATTGTGTATATTATAATGTAAGTATATAAATAAATGAATACAATGAATTTCTGGATTTCTTACTCCATGTGTAATAATTCTGTTTTAATGTGTTGTTATTCGCAGAAATGTTTGGAAGTTTTATCAGTGGAGGGTTCTTTGTCAAAGAGATGTCGCTGTGGATCGTCTAAGCTAAAGTCATCAATGTCACCTCTAGTGATTAGTGTCTAGTTGTGATTGCGTCTTTCATACATCCGTGTACATTGTATTGTGTGTTCAGGATGTTTATAACAAAGCCTCTTTGTGGTGATTATCTTATTAATACACTACTGGTTAAAATTCTAAGTGAAACCTAACACTGACTGTATAACACATTGTTGAATATATGTAAAATTAAGATTGGTATAAAGAATCCAGCAAGTGAATATAGTTTTCATACAATATCAAATTTAAGTCATTACAGACTGAGCTCTGGATTTAAGAGTTGTGATGAAAATCTAGGATATGTGGATGGTCAGTATTCATCACACTTTCTCTCAGTTTGTAAATATTTGATTTTATTTAAGCTTGACAATCAAGAAAGCAGTGCGAGAGAATGATGTTTAAAATGTTACACGTTGCTTTCAAAGCGATGCATGATTTAATCTGAATATTGTGATATTGTGTCATGGAAATCTCAGTCAACTTATATTGACTGAGATTGTGTCATGGAGTATGTATATAATGTATATAATGTTGTAGATAAGAATGTAATTTTTGCTTTTTAGTGTAAGTACTGATAATAAGTGCATATCTGCATGTGTCTTGTATACATGCTAAGTCTGTGTGATTGTTATGCCGATGGTATTGAAGCTATGTGAATATTACATGTCATTTAGTCGATCACATTTAATAGTGTTTAGTGCTTACATGGCACAATTTACACATTTGGGAATGTCTATTGATGCAAGATATATAAGCTTATTCTCAAAATCTATAGAAGAAACATTTAATGTTGAAATGACTCAAATATCAATTTTTTGTCTTTTTTTAATTTTGACATCAAATTTCAAATATTGACATCAGTTTTGACCTTACAATATTGTGATTCAATTATGTAAATTGAATTATTAAATATAATTGATTTTGTTGCTGTAATTTAATAGCATTTTATTATCCTACTGTGATGTAAGTATGCTACTGTGTCCCTAATTAAACAATATGCAAAAGGTAATATTATTTATCACTTCATATTTCTGAAATGCACGGTATAGAAATATTCATTTTTATTTCTTTTAAAAATATTTAACAACAAGTTTTAATATAGTCATCATGCTCATAGTTTTTATTCTATTTGTAAGAGTGGCAATTTTGTTGAATTGATTTGAATTTGAGAAATTAAAATAATTGTTGTAACAAACAATTCTTCATTTTCCAACAACAATTTGCTTTATGAATAAGGATTACTTTGGATGAAATAGCAAATTGTGTGTCTATCTAGATTAGCTTTCACATGGGTAAAAACTCCGCACTTTGAGAATGTAACTTTATTTAGCTTCATTGTGTATATTATATTACTTTTTATGCGTCATATTTTAGTTTATTTGTTTGATTGATCGTTACCGGTTGTGTGCCTTTAAATTAGTTGCTGTATTTTTCTTAATTTTGTCACAACTGCAATGCTTACATGTGATGCTTAATTTTATATAGGTTATGTTTCATCTTGAATTGGAAGTTGATACATAAAGTTATTTTTATTTATATCAACATATAATGTATACTGTATATATATTTAACAATATAGGATTGTATTGTATTTCATCCCGTATAAATTATAATGGAAAATGGCTGTTTATGCAGGTTGATTTTTTCTGACAGTGTATCTTGTTAATATTTAAACATTACCTTGATTGTTTTCAAAGTTGCTATCCATTTACATTTAAGAATCTTATATCACATACTAACATTATTTATCAAAACTCAATGTTCGCACTTAAAGACACAGTGTATTAATGTGAATGCCTTTGTTTGTAAACCATTTTTGTTTTCATGATCTTTATGTACAGTTTATTCTCTGCATTATGTAAGACAATACTGTAAAGCTGACTTGTGATAAAAGAACTTGTGTTCCTCTTCATGCCATAATTGAATTTATTGTTATTTTTCATTATCTGACTGTTTTGTTCTGTTGTTAGCGTATAGATTACTGCATTTGCATTTATGAGTAAAGAGAGACAGTTCTGTGATCTAAGTGGCGTTATAAATAGCATGATGCTATATGCAACCCGGCGTTAATTGCAATTGGGTTTTGTCAAGCTATAATTTTATCAAGGAATGTTTGGAGTATATCTGAGTATCTGTATTTCATTGGTTAGTGTGCTTAATACATTTGTTTGTGATAGTTTCTTTCATGTTTTCATAGCTTGTAAGTCATTACATTATCAATTTTCAAGAAATAAAATAAAAGTTTCAGTTTGATAGTTTTAATGTCATGACTTTATTGAAAAGAAACTCAGTGGAAGATAAACGTACAGTTTTAAACTAGTGAAACAATTCATTATTATTAAAAATTGAATAAATTTTGTTGAAGAGATTATTATACAGCATGGGATTGATACTTACATGTTGCTTCAAAACTATTGTACCAATAATCATTGAATTACTGAGCAGCAATGTTGTCCCTGTAAAATGACACATAAGTTTATGTACTTTATCTGTAAATTCAAGTATATAGTATAGCATGTAAATAAGAGTAGGAAGTTTGATTTATTACATGCAACAATGCATGTCAATTATCCATGTGTATCATGTATACATTTATTTATCTAACCATACTTTGTTTATAATTAGTATTAAGCAATATATTACGTCGATTCATGTAAAATTTTAAATAAAGCACTTTTATTGCAACTTTTTAATTAAAGCTTACTAATACATTACTTACACTGTATACAGTATGCAGATAGTCCATAACTTTGAAGGAAAGATGAGTAGATAGACTACATTTTAGGTTTTTGTTATTTATTCTGATGATAAAATTAAGAAATTATTCGGTAATGAGTGATAAACCACTCAAATAAAAATTTAATTCTTAAAGTTAAACAATTTCTCTTGATAAATAAAGTTTTAAATAAACAGTGAATGTTGTAATTTCATTAATTTTTATACAGTTATATCTGGTGATATAACTGTATAAAAATTAAATTATAATTATAATTATTATGAAATTATAACAAGAGTTTTAAACATTTCGTTCTTATTAAATCATGGCTACAAATATGTTGCATAATTAAATAATATCGTCCTCTTGTTTGCTATGAATATATTAATATAACCAAGAGCAAAGGCAAGAGGAGGAAGGGGGGTATATCGATCGATCATTCTGTGTAAAAACCTATTTTTTGCAATTAAAGTTAGAGGTGTGATTTTTTCGGTCGGGGGGGGGGGGGGGGGGGGGGGGGGGGGGGGGGGGGGGGGGGGGGGG